>JBBLMP010000052.1:0-89207 GCA_038429875.1 Poecile montanus | reverse complement strand
GACATTGGGGGTGGGATGGACAGATGGACAATGGGGACAGGTGGACATTGGGGACCCCCCCTGGACATTGGGGTGGGATGGACAGATGGACATTGAGGTTGGGATGGACAGATGGACACCTGGGCCTTGGGGACAGATGGACACTGGGGTTGGGATGGACACCTGGACATTGGGGTTGGGATGGACAGGTGGACATTGGGGACAGGTGGACACTGGGACCCCCCTGGACATTGGGGTTGGGATGGACAGATGGACATTGGGGACAGGTGGACATTGGGACCACCCTGGACATTGGGGTTGGGATGGACACCTGGACACTGTGGCCACACCTGGACATTGGAGACCCCCCTGGACACTGGGGTGGGATGGACAGATGGACACTGGGGACAGGTGGACATTGGGGTGGACATCTGGACACTGGGACCCCCCTGGACATTGGGGTTGGTGATGGACAGATGGACACTGGGGACACCTGGACATTGGGGTTGGGATGGACACCTGGACATTGGGGTGGACACCTGGACATTGGGGACCCCCCTGGACACTGGGGTTGGACACCTGGACATTGGGGTGGGATGGACAGATGGACATTGGGGTGGACACCTGGACATTGGGACCCCCCTGGACACTGGGGTTGGTGTGGACACCTGGACATTGGGGTGGGATGGACAGATGGACATTGGGGACAGCTGGACACTGGGACCCTCCTGGACATTGGGGTGGGATGGACAGATGGACACCTGGGCCTTGGGGGACAGGTGGACATTGGGGTGGGATGGACAGATGGACATTGGGGTGGGCACCTGGACATTGGAATGGACAGGTGGACATTGGGGTTGGGATGGACAGGTGGACATTGGGGTTGGGATGGACACCTGGACATTGGGGTGGACACCTGGACACTGGGGTTGGGATGGACAGGTGGACATTGGGGACAGGTGGACATTGGGGACAGGTGGACATTGGACCCCCCTGGACATTGGGGTGGGATGGACAGATGGACATTGGGGTGGACACCTGGACATTGGGGTGGGATGGACAGATGGACACCTGGACACTGGGGTTGGGATGGACAGATGGACATTGGGATGGACATCTGGACATTGGGGTTGGGATGGACAGATGGACATTGGGGTGGACACCTGGACATTGGGGTTGGGATGGACAGATGGACATTGGGGTGGACACCTGGACCTTGGTGACCCCCCTGGACACCTGGGCCCAGGTGACCCCTCCCAGGTGACCCCTCCCAGGTGACCCCTCCCAGGTGACCCCACCCCTCCCCCCCCCCCCAGCGCTGAGCTCCTGCGGGTTGGACCTGGAGACCCCGCGGCTCTTCCGGGGTGACCCCGGCGCCGCTTTCGGCGCCAGCGTGGCCCAGCTCGGCACCGGCGACGACGGATGGTAAACGGCCCAAAATCTGACCAAAAACTGACCAAAACTGACCCAAAATCCACCCAAAATCAACCCAAAATATCCCCAAAATATTCCCAAAATATCCTCAAAATATCCCCAAAATATCCCCAAAATATCTCCAAAATGTCCCAAAATATCCCCAAAATATCCCCAAAATATCCCCAAAATATCCCCAAAATCTGACCAAAACTGACCCAAAATATCCTCAAAATATCCCCAAAATATCCCCAAAATATCCTCAGGATCTGACCAAAATCTGACCAAAATCTGACCAAAATCAACCCAAAATATCCCCAAAATATCCCAAAATCTGACCAAAATCTGACCAAAATCAACCCAAAATATCCCCAAAATCTGACCAAAATCCACCCAAAATCTGACCAAAATCCACCCAAAATCAACCCAAAATATCCTCAAAATATCCCCAAAATATCCTCAAAATATCCTCAAAATATCTCCAAAATATCTCCAAAATATCCCCAAAATATCCCCAAAATATCCCCAAAATATCCCCAGGATCTGACCAAAATCTGACCAAAATCTGACCAAAATCAACCCAAAATATTCCCAAAATATCCCCAAAATATCCCCAAAATATCCCCAAAATATCCCCAAAATATCCCAAAATATCCCCAAAATATCCTCAAAATATCCCAAAATATCCCCAGAATCTGACCAAAATCAACCCAAAATATCCCCAAAATATCCCCAAAATATCTCCAAAATATCTCCAAAATATCCCAAATGTCCTCAAAATATCCTCAAAATATCCCCAAAATATCCCCAGAATCTGACCAAAATCTGACCAAAATCTGACCAAAACTGACCCAAAATCTGACCAAAATCCACCCAAAATTGACCCAAAATATCCCCAAAATATCCCCAAAATATCCTCAAAATATCTCCAAAATATCTCCAAAATAGCCCCAAAATATCCCCAAAATATCCTCAAAATATCCCCAAAATATCCCCAGAATCTGACCAAAATCTGACCAAAATCTGATCAAAATCAACCCAAAATCGACCCAAAATCTGACCAAAATTGACCCAAAATATTCCCAAAATATCCCCAAAATATCCTCAAAATATCCTCAAAATATCCCCAAAATATCCCCAAAATCTGACCAAAATCTGACCAAAATCAACCAAAAATATCCCCAAAATATCCCCAGAATCTGACCAAAATCTGACCAAAACTGACCCAAAATCAACCCAAAATATCCCCAAAATATCCCCAAAATATCTCCAAAATATCCCCAAAATATCCCCAGAATCTGACCAAAATCTGAACCCAAAATCGACCCAAAATCTGACCAAAATTGACCCAAAATATTCCCAAAATATCCCCAAAATATCCTCAAAATATCCTCAAAATATCCCCAAAATATCCTCAAAATATCCCAAATCCCAAAATATCCCCAAAATATCCCCAAAATATCCCCAAAATATCCTCAAAATATCCTCAAAATATCCCCAAAATATCCCCAAAATATCCCAAAATATCCCCAAAATATCCCCAAAATATCCTCAAAATATCCTCAAAATATCCCAAAATATCCCCAAAATATCCCCAAAATATCCCCAAAATATCCCCAAAATATCCCAAAATATCCTCAAAATATCTCCAAAATATCCCCAAAATATCCCCAAAATATCCTCAAAATATCCTCAAAATATCCCCAAAATCTGACCAAAATCCGCCCAAAATCGACCCAAAATCTGACCAAAATCTGACCAAACTGACCCAAAATTGACCCAAAATATCCCAAAATATTCCCAAAATATCCTCAAAATATCTCCAAAATATCCCAAAATATCCCCAAAATATCCCCAAAATCTGACCAAAATCTGACCAAAATCTGACCAAAATCAACCCAAAATATCTCCAAAATATCCCCAAAATATCCCCAAAATATCCTCAAAATCCAACCAAAATCTGACCAAAATCAACCCAAAACTGACCCAAAATATCCCCAAAATCTGACCAAAATCCACCCAAAATCCACCCAAATCTGCCCAAAATCTGCCCAATTTTCCCCAAAATCCTCACAAAATTTCCCCCAAATCGGCCCAAAATCCTCCCAAATTTCCCCCAAATTTCCCCCAAATCCCCCAAAATCTCCCAAAATATTCCCAAATCCCCCAAATTTCCCCAAATTTCCCCCAAATCCTCCCCAATTTCCCCCAAATTTCCCCCAAATTTCCCCCAAATTTCCCCCAAATTTCCCCCAATTTTTCCCCAAATCCTCCCCAATTTCCCCCAAATTTCCCCCAAATTTCCCCCAAATTTCCCCAAATTTCCCCCAAATTCCCCCAAATTTTCCCCAAATTTCCCCCAAATTTCCCCCAAATTTCCCCCAAATTCCCCCCAAATTTCCCCAAATTTTCCCAAATTTCCCCCAAATTTTCCCCCAAATTTCCCCCAAATTTCCCCCAAAATTCCCCCAAATCCCCCAAAATTCCCCCCAAATTCCCCCCAAATTTCCCCCAATTTTTTCCCAAATTTCCCCCAAATTCCCAAAAATTCCCTTTTTATTTTTCCCAAATTCCCCCAAATTTCCCCAAAAATTTCCTTTTTATTTTCCCAATTTCCCCAAATTTTCCCCAAAATCTTCCCAAATTTCCCCCAAATCCTCCCAAAATTTCCCCAAATTTTCCCCAAATTTCCCCCAAATCCTCCCCAATTTCCACCAAATTTTCCCCAAATTTCCCCCAAATTTTCCCCAAATTTCCCCCAAATTTCCCCAAAATTTCCCCCAAAATTTTCCCCAAATTTCCCCAAAATTTTCCCCAAATTTCCCCAAATTTCCCCAAATCCTCCCCAATTTCCCCCAAATTTCCCCCAAATTTCCCAAAATTTCCCCCAAATTTCCCCCAATTTTTCCCCCAAAATTCCCCCAAAATTCCCCCAAAATTCCCCAAATTTCCCCAAATTTTTCCCAAATTTTCCCCAAATTTCCCCAAATTTTCCCCAAATTTCCCCAAAATTTCCCCCCAAATTTTCCCCAAATTTCCCCAAATTCCCCCAAATTTCCCCAAATTTCCCCCAAATTTCCCCAAAATTCCCCAAATTTTCCCCAAATTTCCCCCAAATTTCCCCAAATTTCCCCAAATTTCCCCCAAATTTCCCCCAAATTTTCCCCAAATCCTCCCCAATTTCCCCCAAATTTCCCCAGATTTCCCCCAAATTTCCCCCAAATTTTCCCCAAATTTCCCCCAAATTTCCCCAAATTTCCCCCAAATTTCCCCCAAATTTCCCTCAACTTTTCCCCAAATTTCCCCAAAATCTCCCCAAATTTCCCCCAAATTTCCCCCAAATTTTCCCCAAATTTTCCCCAAATTTCCCCCAAGTTTTCCCCAAATTTCCCCCAAAATTCCCTTTATATTTTTCCCAAATTCCCCCAAATTTCCCCCAAAAAAGGCTCCTGGTGGGGGCCCCCCTGGAACGCGGCGGCTCCGACACCGGCGCCGTTTACGGCTGCGGCTTCCGCTCCGGAACCTGCCGGAAACTTCCGCTCAAAGGTCAGACCCCTCCCCAAATTTATTCCCAAAAAATGCCCCAAAATTTGGGGTTTTCACCCCAAAAAATTCCCGAAAAATTGAGGTGAAAACCCCCAAAATTTCCCCAAAAAATCCCCAAAAAATTCCAAAAAAATTCCCAAAAAATTTGGGGTGAAAACCCAAAAGAAACCCCTAAAAATCCCCAAAAAATTCCCAAAAAATTCCCCCAAAATTGGGGTTTTCACCCCAAAAAAATTCCCAAAAATTTGGGGTGAAAACCCAAAAAAAATTCCCAAAACATTCCCAAAAAAATCCCAAAAAATTGGGGTGAAAAACCCCCAAAAAAATCCCAAAAAATTGAGGTGAAAACCCAAAAAAATTGGGGCAAAAACCCCCAAAAAATCCCCCAAAAATCCCCCCAAAATTGGGTTTTCACCTCAAAAAAATTCCCAAAAAAATTGGGGTTTTCAACCCAAAAATTCCCCAAAAATTTGGGGTGAAAACCCCCAAAAAATCCCAAAAATTGGGGTGAAAACCCACAAAAAATTCCAAAAAATTTGGGGTGAAAACACAAAAAAATTGGGGCAAAAACCCCCAAAAACCCCCAAAAAATTCCCCAAAAATTGGGGTGAAAAACCCCCAAAAAATTCCCAAAAAATTCTCCAAAAATTGGGGTGAAAATCCCCCCAAAAATTCGCAAAAAATTGGGGTGAAAACCCCAAAAGAATTCCCAAAAAATTCACAAAAAATTGGGGTTTTCACCCAAAAAAATTCCCCCAAAAATTGGGGTGAAAACCCCCCAAAATTCCCAAAACATTCCCAAAAGAATCCCAAAAAATTGGGGTGAAAAACCCCCCAAAAAATCCCAAAAAATTGGGGTGAAAACCCCAAAAAATTGGGGCAAAACCCCCCAAAAAATCCCCAAAAAATCCCCCAAAAATTGGGGTTTTCACCTCAAAAAAATTCCCCAAAAAATTGGGGTTTTCAACCCAAAAATTCCCCAAAAATTTGGGGTGAAAACCCCCAAAAAATCCCAAAAAATTGGGGTGAAAACCCCCCAAAAATTCCCAAAAATTTGGGGTGAAAACCCAAAAAAATTGGGGCAAAAACCCCCAAAAAATCCCCCAAAAATTCACCAAAAATTGGGGTTTTCCCCTCAAAAAAATTCCCCAAAAAATTGGGGTTTTCAATGCAAAAATTCCCCAAAAATTTGGGGTGAAAACCCCCAAAAAATTCCCCAAAAATTGGGGTTTTCACCACAAAAAATTCCCAAAAATTTGGGGTGAAAACCCAAAAAAATTGGGGTGAAATCCCCGAAAAAATCCCCAAAAAATTCCCCAAAAATTTGGGGTTTTCACCCAAAAAAAATTCCCCAAAAATTGGGATTTTTCACCCCACAAAAATTCCCCAAAAAATTGGGGTTTTCACCCCAAAAAAATCCCAAAAATTTGGGGTAAAAAACCCCCAAAAATTCCCAAAAAATTCCCCAAAAAATCCAAAAAAATTCCCAAAAAATTCCCAAAAAATTCCCAAAAAATTCCCCCAAAATTCCCAAAAAATTCCCAAAAAATTCCCCAAAAAAATTCCCAAAAAATTTTGGTCCCAGGACCACCCGGAGCGGTCAATTCCTCGCTGGGGTTGGCGTTGGCGGCCGGAGAGGACACGGCCTTGGTGAGACCCCGGATTTTGGGGAGGGGGGTTTTGGGTTGAAACCCCAAATTTTTGGGGTTGTTGGGTGATTTTTGGGAGGTTTTACCCCAAAATTTGGGGGTTGGACCCCAAAAATTGGATTTTTCAGGCGGTTTTACCCCAAAATTTGGGTTTGAACCCCAAAAATTGGATTTTTTAGGAGGTTTTATCCCAAAATTTGGGTTTTGAACCCCAAAAATTGGATTTTTGGGAGGTTTTACCCCAAAATTCTGGGGTTTTTAGGAGGTTTCACCAAAATTTGGGTTTTTGGTAGAACATCCAAGAGGTGGAACCCCAAAACTTGGATTTTTAGAAGGTTCCACCCCAAAAATTTGAGTTTTTAAGAGGTTTCACCCCAAAATTTGGGTTTTTGGTAGAACATCGAGGAGGTGGAACCCCAAAACTTGGTTTTTCAGGAGATTTCACCCCAAAATTTTGGGTTTTTTTGGAGGTTTCACCCAAAATTTGGGTTTTTGGTAGAACATCGAGGAGGTGGAACCCCAAAAATTGGATTTTTAGAAGGTTCCACCCCAAAAATTTGAGGTTTTGGGAGGTTTCACCCCAAAATTTGGGTTTTTGGTAGAACATCCAAGAGGTGGAACCCCAAAACTTGGTTTTTCAGGAGATTTCACCCCAAAATTTGGATTTTTAGGAGGTTTCACCCCAAAATTTGGGTTTTTGGTAGAACATCGAGGAGGTGGAACCCCAAAAATTGGATTTTTAGAAGGTTCCACCCCAAAAATTTGGTTTTTGGTGGAGGTTTCACCCAAATTTGGGTTTTTGGTAGAACATGGAGGAGGTGGAACCCCAAAACTTGGTTTTTCAGGAGATTTCACCCCAAAATTCTGGGTTTTTTTGGAGGTTTCACCAAAATTTGTGGTTTTGGTAGAACATGGAGGAGGTGGAACCCCAAAACTTGGATTTTTAAGAGGTTTCACCCCAAAGTTTGGGTTTTTGGTAGAACATGGAGGAGGTGGAACCCCAAAAATTGGATTTTTAGAAGGTTCCACCCCAAAAATTTGAGTTTTTAAGAGGTTTCACCCCAAAATTTGGGTTTTTGGTGGAGGTTTCACCAAAATTTGGGTTTTTAGTAGAACATCGAGGAGGTGGAACCCCAAAACTTGGATTTTTAAGAGGTTTCACCCCAAAATTGTGGTTTTTGGTGAACCTCAAGGAGGTGGAACCCCAAAACTTGGATTTTTAGGAGGTTCCACCCCAAAAAATTGAGGTTTTGGGAGGTTTCACCCCAAAATTTGGGTTTTTGGTGGAGGTTTCACCAAAATTTGGGTTTTTGGTGGACCTCAAGGAGGTGGAACCCCAAAACTTGGATTTTTAGGAGGTTTCACCCCAAAATTTGGGGTTTTGGTAGAACATCCAAGAGGTGGAACCCCAAAACTTGGTTTTTCAGGAGATTTCACCCCAAAATTTTGGGTTTTTTTGGAGGTTTCACCAAAATCTGGGTTTTTGGTAGAACATCGAGGAGGTGGAACCCCAAAATTTGGATTTTTAGGAGGTTTCACCCCAAAATTTGGGTTTTTGGTAGAACATCGAGGAGGTGGAACACCAAAACTTGGTTTTTCAGGAGATTTCACCCCAAAATTTTGGGTTTTTTTGGAGGTTTCACCCAAAATTTGGGTTTTTGGTAGAACATCGAGGAGGCGGAACCCCAAAAATTGGATTTTTAGAAGGTTCCACCCCAAAAATTTGAGGTTTTGGGAGGTTTCACCCCAAAATTTGGGTTTTTGGTAGAACATCCAAGAGGTGGAACCCCAAAACTTGGTTTTTCAGGAGATTTCACCCCAAAATTTGGATTTTTAGGAGGTTTCACCCCAAAATTTGGGTTTTTGGTAGAACATCGAGGAGGTGGAACCCCAAAAATTGGATTTTTAGAAGGTTCCACCCCAAAAATTTGGTTTTTGGTGGAGGTTTCACCCAAATTTGGGTTTTTGGTAGAACATGGAGGAGGTGGAACCCCAAAACTTGGTTTTTCAGGAGATTTCACCCCAAAATTCTGGGTTTTTTTGGAGGTTTCACCAAAATTTGTGGTTTTGGTAGAACATGGAGGAGGTGGAACCCCAAAACTTGGATTTTTAAGAGGTTTCACCCCAAAGTTTGGGTTTTTGGTAGAACATGGAGGAGGTGGAACCCCAAAAATTGGATTTTTAGAAGGTTCCACCCCAAAAATTTGAGTTTTTAAGAGGTTTCACCCCAAAATTTGGGTTTTTGGTGGAGGTTTCACCAAAATTTGGGTTTTTAGTAGAACATCGAGGAGGTGGAACCCCAAAACTTGGATTTTTAGGAGGTTTCACCCCAAAATTGGGGTTTTGGTAGAACATCGAGGAGGTGGAACCCCAAAAATTGGATTTTTAGAAGGTTCCACCCCAAAAATTTGAGTTTTTAAGAGGTTTCACCCCAAAATTTGGGTTTTTGGTGAAGGTTTCACCCAAATTTGGGTTTTTGGTAGAACATCGAGGAGGTAGAACCCCAAAAATTGGATTTTTAGAAGGTTCCACCCCAAAATTGTGGTTTTTGGTGGACCTCAAGGAGATGGAACCCCAAAACTTGGTTTTTCAGGAGATTTCACCCCAAAATTTGGATTTTTAGGAGGTTTCACCCCAAAATTTGGGTTTTTGGTAGAACATGGAGGAGGTGGAACCCCAAATTTCTTTCCCGAGGGACTTTTCCCCCCGGGATTTTGGGATTTGACCCAAAATTGCCTTTTTTGAGGTGAAATCCAGGTTGACCCCTCCCCAAAATGTCACCTCCAGGTGTGTGGCCCCACCTCCCCCCAGGTGTGCGGGGTCAATGTCCACCTCAACGGCTTCTGCGTCCAGCTGGACTCCGCCCTGCGGCCGGTCCGGAGCCTCCCGGAGAAATTCCCAGGTAGGGGGTGGTCAGTGGTCATCGTGGTCACTCATGGTCGTGGACATTGACCATTGACCACTTCAGTGGTCATTGTGGTCACTCATGGCCATGGACATGGAGTGGTCACCACCCAATGGTCATTGTGGTCATTCATGGCCATGGACATTGACCATTGACCACCCAATGGTCATCGTGGTCATTCATGGCCATGGACAGTGACCCCAGTGGTCATCGTGGTCACTCATGGCCATGGACATTGACCATTGACCACCCCAGTGGTCATCGTGGTCACTCATGGCCATGGACATTGACCATTGACCACCCCAGTGGTCATCATGGTCATTCATGTCCATGGATGTTGACCATTGACCATCCAGTGGTCATCGTGGTCATTCATGTCCATGGACATTGACCATTGACCACCCCAGTGGTCATCATGGTCATTCATGTCCATGGACATTGACCATTGACCACCCAATGGTCATCGTGGTCACTCATGGCCATGGACATTGACCATTGACCACCCAATGGTCATCGTGGTCACTCATGGCCATGGACATTGACCATTGACCACCCAATGGTCATCGTGGTCACTCATGGCCATGGACATTGACCATTGACCACCCAATGGTCATCGTGGTCACTCATGGCCATGGACATTGACCATTGACCACCCCAGTGGTCATTGTGGTCACTCATGGCCATGGATGTTGACCATTGACCACCCAATGGTCATCTTGGTCACTCATGGCCGTGGATGTTGACCATTGACCACTCAATGGTCATCTTGGTCACTCATGGCCGTGGATGTTGACCATTGACCACCCCAGTGGTCATCATGGTCACTCATGGTCATGGTCACTCCTGGCTGTGGTCACTCCTGGCTGTGGTCACTCCTGGCCATGGTCACTCCTGGCTGTGGTCACCCACAACCGTGGTCACTCCTGTCCGTGGTCACTCCTGTCCGTGGTCACTCCTGTCCGTGGTCACTCCTGGCCATGGTCACTCCTGGCCATGGTCACTCATGGTCATGGTCACTCCTGGCTGTGGTCACTCCTGGCCATGGTCACTCCTGTCCATGGTCACTCCTGTCCGTGGTCACTCCTGTCCGTGGTCACTCCTGGCTTTGGTCATCCATGACCATGGTCACTCCTGTCCATGGTCACTCCTGGCTGTGGTCACTCCTGTCCATGGTCACTCCTGTCCGTGGTCACTCCTGGCTGTGGTCACTCCTGTCCGTGGTCACTCCTGTCCATGGTCACTCCTGGTCATGGTCACTCCTGTCCATGGTCACTCCTGTCCGTGGTCACTCCTGTCCGTGGTCACTCTGTCCGTGGTCACTCCTGGTCATGGTCACTCCTGTCCATGGTCACTCCTGTCCATGGTCACTCCTGGCTGTGGTCACTCCTGTCCATGGTCACTCATGGTCATGGTCACTCCTGTCTGTGGTCACTCCTGTCCATGGTCACTCCTGACCATGGTCACTCCTGTCCGTGGTCACTCCTGGTCATGGTCACTCCTGGCTGTGGTCACTCCTGTCTGTGGTCACCCATGACCATGGTCACTCCTGTCCATGGTCACTCCTGGTCATGGTCACTCCTGTCCATGGTCACTCCTGGCTGTGGTCACTCCTGTCCGTGGTCACTCCTGTCCATGGTCACTCCTGGCTGTGGTCACTCCTGGCCATGGTCACTCCTGTCCGTGGTCACTCCTGTCCATGGTCACTCCTGGCCGTGGTCACTCCTGGTCATGGTCACTCCTGGCCGTGGTCACTCCTGGCTGTGGTTGCTCATGACCAAGGTGACCCATGACCATGGTCACTCCTGGCTTTGGTCACCCATGACCATGGTCACTCCTGTCCGTGGTCACTCCTGGCTTTGGTCACTCCTGTCCGTGGTCACTCTGTCCGTGGTCACTCCTGTCCGTGGTCACTCATGACCATGGTCACTCCTGTCCGTGGTCACTCCTGTCCATGGTCACTCCTGTCCGTGGTCACTCATGGCCGTGATCACTCATGACCAAGGTCACCCATGACCATGGTCACTCATGGTCATGGTCACTCCTGTCCATGGTCACTCCTGTCCATGGTCACTCCTGTCCATGGTCACTCTGTCCGCAGAGTGTCCGAAGCCCTCGCTGGACATCGCCTTCCTGGTGGACGGCTCGGGCAGCATCGGCTCCAGGGACTTTGAGACCATGAAGATCTTCATCGCCGCGGTCATCCGGCGCTTCCGCCACGCCGACGTCCAGGTAACGTCCACCCGGCCACCGCTGGTCACCTCCATGGTCACCTCGGGGGTCAGCTGGGCTGGGGTGGAGTGGTGGCCACCCCTGTGGTCATCTTGGGTCATTGGTGGTCATGGGTGTTGAGTGGTGACCACTTCAATGGTCATTCATGGTCATGGATGTTGAGTGGTGACCACCCCTGTGGTCATCTTGGGTCATTTGTGGCCATGGACATTGACCACTGACCACCCCAGTGGTCATCTTGGTCATTTGTGGCCATGGATGTTGAGTGGTGACCACCCAATGGTCATCTTGGTCATTCATGGTCATGGATGTTGAGTGGTGACCACCCAATGGTCATTCATGGTCATGGACATGGAGTGGTGGCCACCCAATGGTCATCTTGGGTCATTGGTGGTCATGGGTGTTGAGTGGTGACCACCTCAATGGTCATTCATGGTCATGGATGTTGAGTGGTGACCACCCAATGGTCATCTTGGGTCATTGGTGGTCATGGGTGTTGAGTGGTGACCACCTCAATGGTCATTCATGGTCATGGATGTTGAGTGGTGACCACCCCTGTGGTCATCTTGGTCATTCATCTCCATGGACATTGGCCACTGACCACCCAATGGTCATCTTGGGTCATTGGTGTCCATGGATGTTGAGTGGTGACCACCCCAATGGTCATTCATGTCCATGGACATTGACCATTGACCACCCAATGGTCATCTTGGTCATTCATGTCCATGGATATTGAGTGGTGACCACCCCTGTGGTCATCTTGGTCATTCATCTCCATGAACATGGAGTGATGACCACCCCTGTGGTCATCTTGGTCATTCATCTCCATGGACATTGGCCATTGACCACCCAATGGTCATCTTGGTCATTCATGTCTGTGGACATTGAGTGGTGACCACCTCAATGGTCATTCATCTCCATGGACATTGACCATTGACCATCCAATGGTCATCCTGGTCATTCATCTCCATGGCCATTGACCATTGACCACCTGGTGGTCATCCTGGTCATTCATCTCCATGGACATTGACCACTGACCACCTGGTGGTCATCCTGGTCATTCATCTCCATGGACATTGACCATTGACCACCTGGTGGTCATCCTGGTCATTCATCTCCATGGACATTGAGTGGTCACTCTCAATGGTCATCCTGGTCATTTATCTCCATGGCCATTGACCATTGACCACCCCAGTGGTCATCTTGGTCATTCATGGTCATGGATGTTGAGTGGTCACCCTCAATGGTCATCTTGGGTCATTCATCTCCACGGACACCAAGTGGTGACCACCCAATGTCCACTGACCACCAGAGGTCACCACCGGGGCTGGTCCGGAGTGACCGCTCCGGTGGTCACTCAGTGTCCATCTGTCCAGTTCTCCCTCACCCAGTTCTCGGACAGGATCCGGACCCACTTTGACTTCCGGACCTTCCGGAACTCTCCGGACCCCGCGCGGCTCCTCAGGAACGTCCGGCAGCTCGGCGGCTCCACCTACACGGCCACGGCCATCCTGACCGTGCTGTGAGTGACCACTGACCACTGACCACTGACCACTGACCACCACTGACCATCACTGACCATCACTGACCGTCACTGACCACTGACCACTGACTGCTCCTCTGGCCACGGCCATCCTGACCGTGCTGTGAGTGACCACTGACCACTGACCACTGACCACTGACCACCACTGACCACTGCTCCTCTGGCCACGGCCATCCTGACCGTGCTGTGAGTGACCACTGACCGCTGACCACTGACCACTGACCACCACTGACCATCACTGACCATCACTGACCGTCACTGACCACTGACCACTGACTGCTCCTCTGGCCACGGCCATCCTGACCGTGCTGTGAGTGACCACTGACCGCTGACCACTGACCACTGACCATCACTGACCACCACTGACCATCACTGACCAGTGACCATCACTGACCATCACTGACCATCACTGACCATCACTGACCACTGACTGCTCCTCTGGCCACGGCCATCCTGACCGTGCTGTGAGTGACCACTGACCGCTGACCACTGACCACTGACCATCACTGACCACCACTGACCACTACTGACCATCACTGACCACTGACTGCTCCTCTGGCCACGGCCATCCTGATGGTGCTGTGAGTGACCACTGACCACTGACCATTACTGACCACCACTGACCATCACTGACCATCACTGACCAGTGACCATCACTGACCATCACTGACCATCACTGACCATCACTGACCACTGACTGCTCCTCTGGCCACGGCCATCCTGACCGTGCTGTGAGTGACCACTGACCGCTGACCACTGACCACTGACCATCACTGACCACCACTGACCATCACTGACCATCACTGACCATCACTGACCATCACTGACCACTGACTGCTCCTCTGGCCACGGCCATCCTGACCGTGCTGTGAGTGACCACTGACCACTGACCACTGACCACTGACCACCACTGACCACCACTGACCATCACTGACCACTGACCACTGACCACTGACCATCACTGACCATCACTGACCACTGCTCCTCTGACCACGGCCATCCTGACTGTGCTGTGAGTGACCACTGACCACTGACCATCACTGACCACTGACCACTGACCATCACTGACCACCACTGACCACTGACCATCACTGACCACTGACCACTGACCACTGACCATCACTGACCACTGACCATCACTGACCACCACTGACCATCACTGACCATCACTGACCATCACTGACCACTGACTGCTCCTCTGACCACGGCCATCCTGACCGTGCTGTGAGTGACCACTGACCGCTGACCATTGACCACTGACCACCACTGACCACCACTGACCATCACTGATCATCACTGACCACCACTGACCACTGACTGCTCCTCTGGCCACGGCCATCCTGACCGTGCTGTGA
Source organism: Poecile montanus (assembly GCA_038429875.1). Classification (NCBI taxonomy): domain Eukaryota; kingdom Metazoa; phylum Chordata; class Aves; order Passeriformes; family Paridae; genus Poecile; species Poecile montanus. Next base: position 74,588 of record JBBLMP010000052.1, on the reverse strand, counting down.
GTGACCACTGACCGCTGACCACTGACCATCACTGACCATCACTGACCACCACTGACCATCACTGACCACCACTGACCATCACTGACCATCACTGACCATCACTGACCACTGACCACCATTGACCACCATTGACCACCACTGACCACCACTGACCACTGACCACTGACCACCACTGACCATCACTGACCACTGACCACTGACCACCACTGACCACTGACCACTGACCACTGACCACCACTGACCACCCAGGCAGGAGATGTTCGTGGCTGACCGCGGCGCTTGGTCCAACATCTTCTGACCACTGACCACTGACCACTGACCACTGACCACCACTGACCGCTGACCACTGACCACCACTGACCACTGACCACCACTGACCACCCAGGCAGGAGATGTTCGTGGCTGACCGCGGCGCTTGGTCCAACATCTTCTGACCACTGACCACTGACCACTGACCACTGACCACCACTGACCGCTGACCACTGACCACCACTGACCACTGACCACCACTGACCACCCAGGCAGGAGATGTTCGTGGCCGAGCACGGCGCTTGGTCCAACATCTGCTGACCACTGACCACTGACCACTGACCACCACTGACCACCACTGACCACTGACCACTGACCACTGACCACCACTGACCACTGACCACCACTGACCACCACTGACCATCACTGACCACTGACCATCACTGACCACCCAGGCAGGAGATGTTCGTGGCTGACCGCGGCGCTCGGGCCGGCGCCCGGCGGGTCCTGGTGGTGGTGACCGATGGTCAGAAGTTCGGGGACAGCCGGGACTACCCAGAGGTCATCTCCAAGGCCGAAGCCATGGCGGTCACTCGCTACGCCATCGGGGTGAGCGGCGGTCAGCGGTCGTGTCCGGCTGTCCGGCTGTCCGTGTCCGGGTGTCCACCCTTGTCCAGATGTCCATCCATGTCCAGCTGTCCATCTCTGTCCATGTCCATCCATGTCCAGATGTCCATCCATCCATCCCACCGTGTCCACCTGTCCATCCATGTCCACCTGTCCACCTCAGCTGTCCGTCCATGTCCATCCATCCATGTCCACCTGTCCATCCTTGTCCACCTGTCCATCCATGTCCAGCTGTCCGTCCATCCATCTCACCGTGTCCACCTGTCCATCCATGTCCACCTGTCCACCTCACCTGTCCATCCATGTCCACCTGTCCACCTCAGCTGTCCGTCCATGTCCACCTGTCCACCCATGTCCACCTGTCCACCTCACCTGTCCATCCATGTCCATCCATCCATGTCCACCTGTCCATGTCCACCTGTCCACCTCACCTGTCCATCCATGTCCATCCATGTCCATCCATGTCCATCCATCCATGTCCACCTGTCCATCTCACCTGTCCATCCATGTCCACCTGTCCATGTCCACCTGTCCATGTCCACCTGTCCATCCATGTCCATCCATGTCCACCTGTCCATCCATGTCCACCTGCCCATGTCCACCTGTCCGTCCATGTCCATCCATCCATGTCCACCTCACCTGTCCACCTCACCTGTCCAGGTGGGCCAGGCCTTCAGGACGCCCCAGGCCCGTCAGGAGCTCCTGGACGTGGCCTCCAGCCCCGCCCGCGTTTTCCATCCATGTCCACCTGTCCATCCATGTCCACCTGTCCGTCCATGTCCACCTGTCCATCCATGTCCACCTGTCAATCCATGTCCATCCATGTCCACCTGTCCATCCATGTCCACCTGTCCGTCCATGTCCACCTGTCCATCCATGTCCACCTGTCCATGTCCACCTGTCCATCCATGTCCACCTGTCCATCCGTGTCCACCTGTCCATCCATGTCCACCTGTCCATCCATGTCCACCTGTCCGTCCATGTCCACCTGTCCATCCATCCATGTCCACCTGTCCATGTCCACCTGTCCATCCATGTCCACCTGTCCATCCATCCATGTCCACCTGTCCATTGCACCTGTCCATCCATGTCCACCTGTCCATCCATGTCCACCTGTCCATCCATGTCCACCTGTCCATGTCCACCTGTCCATGTCCACCTGTCCATCCATGTCCACCTGTCCATCCATGTCCATCCATGTCCACCTCACCTGTCCACCTCACCTGTCCAGGTGGGCCAGGCCTTCAGGACGCCCCAGGCCCGTCAGGAGCTCCTGGACGTGGCCTCCAGCCCCGCCCGCGTTTTCCATCCATGTCCACCTGTCCATCCATGTCCACCTGTCCATCCATCCATGTCCACCTGTCCATCCATGTCCACCTGTCCATCCATGTCCACCTGTCCATGTCCACCTGTCCATCCATGTCCACCTGTCCACCTCACCTGTCCATCCATGTCCATCCATCGATATCCACCTGTCCATCCATGTCCACCTGTCCACCTCACCTGTCCGTCCATGTCCATCCATCCATGTCCACCTGTCCATCCATGTCCACCTGTCCATCCATGTCCACCTCACCTGTCCATCCATGTCCACCTGTCCATCCATGTCCACCTGTCCATCCATGTCCATCCATGTCCACCTGTCCATCCATGTCCACCTCACCTGTCCATCCATGTCCACCTGTCCATCCATGTCCACCTGTCCATCCATGTCCATCCATGTCCACCTGTCCATCCATGTCCACCTGTCCATGTCCACCTGTCCATCCATGTCCACCTGTCCATCCATGTCCATCCATCCATGTCCACCTGTCCATCCATGTCCACCTGTCCATCCATGTCCACCTGTCCATCCATCCATGTCCACCTGTCCACCTGTCCATCCATATCCATCTGTCCATCCGTGTCCACCTGTCCATCCATGTCCACCTGTCCATCCATGTCCACCTGTCCATCCATGTCCACCTGTCCATGTCCACCTGTCCGTCCATGTCCACCTGTCCATCCATGTCCACCTGTCCATGTCCACCTGTCCATCCATGTCCATCCATCCATGTCCACCTGTCCACCTCACCTGTCCATCCATGTCCATCCATGTCCATCCATCCATGTCCACCTGTCCATCCATGTCCACCTGTCCATCCATGTCCACCTGTCCATGTCCACCTGTCCATCCATGTCCACCTGTCCATCCATGTCCACCTGTCCATGTCCACCTGTCCATCCATGTCCATCCATGTCCACCTGTCCATGTCCACCTGTCCACCTCACCTGTCCACCTCACCTGTCCAGGTGGGCCAGGCCTTCAGGACGCCCCAGGCCCGTCAGGAGCTCCTGGACGTGGCCTCCAGCCCCGCCCGCGTTTTCCATCCATGTCCACCTGTCCATCCATGTCCACCTGTCCATCCATGTCCACCTGTCCATGTCCACCTGTCCATGTCCACCTGTCCATCCATGTCCACCTGTCCATCCATGTCCACCTGTCCATCCATGTCCATCTGTCCATCCATGTCCACCTGTCCATGTCCACCTGTCCATCCATGTCCATCCATGTCCACCTGTCCATCCATGTCCACCTGTCCATCCATGTCCATCCATGTCCACCTGTCCATCCATCCATGTCCACCTGTCCATCCATGTCCACCTGTCCATCCATGTCCACCTGTCCGTCCATGTCCACCTGTCCATCTCACCTGTCCATCCATGTCCACCTGTCCACCTCACCTGTCCATCCATGTCCATGTCCATCCATGTCCATCCATGTCCACCCATGTCCATCCATCCATGTCCATCCATGTCCATGTCCACCTGTCCATCCATGTCCACCTGTCCACCTCACCTGTCCACCTCACCTGTCCAGGTGGGCCAGGCCTTCAGGACGCCCCAGGCCCGTCAGGAGCTCCTGGACGTGGCCTCCAGCCCCGCCCGCGTTTTCCATCCGTGTCCACCTGTCCATCCATGTCCACCTGTCCGTCCATGTCCACCTGCCCATGCCCACCTGTCCATCCATGTCCACCTGTCCATCCATGTCCACCTGTCCATGTCCACCTGTCCATGTCCACCTGTCCATCCATGTCCATCCATGTCCATCCATGTCCACCTGTCCATCCATCCATGTCCACCTGTCCATCCATGTCCATCCATGTCCACCTGTCCATCCATGTCCACCTGTCCATCCATGTCCACCTCACCTGTCCACCTCACCTGTCCAGGTGGGCCAGGCCTTCAGGACGCCCCAGGCCCGTCAGGAGCTCCTGGACGTGGCCTCCAGCCCCGCCCGCGTTTTCCGGGTCGACACCTTCGAGGCCCTGGAGGGGATCCAGAGCGAGCTCCAGGAGAAGATCTTCGCCATCGAGGGTACCTGGGCACACCTGGGCACACCTGGGGACACCTGGGGACACCTGGGGACACCTGGGGACACCTGAGATACACCTGGGGACACCTGGGGACACCTGGGGACACCTGAGATACACCTGGGGACACCTGGGGACACCTGAGATACACCTGAGATACACCTGGGGACACCTGGGAACACCTGAGATACACCTGGGGACACACCTGGGCACACCTGAGATACACCTGGGGACACACCTGGGGACACCTGGGCACTCCTGGGGACACCTGGGGACACCTGGGGACACCTGGGGACACCTGGGCACACCTGGGGGGGATAAAAACACACCTGAGACACACCTGGGGACACCTGGGCACACCTGGGGACACCTGAGATACACCTGGGCACACCTGGACACACCTGGGGACACCTGGGGACACCTGGGGACACCTGGGGACACCTGAGATACAGCTGGAGCACACCTGGGCACACCTGGGCACACCTGGGGACACCTGGGCACACCTGGAGCACACCTGGGGGACACCTGGGCACACCTGGGGACACCTGGGCACACCTGGGGACACCTGGGGACACCTGGGGACACCTGGGGACACACCTGGACACACCTGGGGACACCTGGGCACACCTGGGGGACACCTGGGCACACCTGGGGACACCTGGGCACACCTGGGGACAGCTGGGGACAGCTGGGGACACCTGGGGACACCTGGGGGGGATAAAAACACACCTGAGACACACCTGGGGACACCTGAGACACACCTGGGGACACCTGAGATACACCTGGGGACACCTGGGGACACCTGTCCCCACCTGTCCTCACCTGTCCCTCACCTGTCCCTCACCTGTCTCACCTGTCCCTCACCTGTCTCACCTGTCCCTCACCTGTCCCTCACCTTCCTCACCTGTCCTCACCTGTCCAGGTACGAGCTCCGCCCTCAGCAGCTCCTTCCAGCTGGAGATGGCCCAGGAGGGATTCAGCGCCACCCTGACCCCTGTAGGTGACCCCTGACCTTTGACCCCTGACCTTTGACCCCTGACCCCACTGACCCCTGACCTTTGACCCCTGACCCCTGATGGTGACCCCGGACCCATGACCACTCCTTAACTGGTGTCCCCATGTGGTCACTGGTGTCCCCAGGACATCACTGACCACTGACCGGTGACCCCTGACCATCACTGACCTCTGACCCCTGACCCCACTGACCCCTGACCCCACTGACCCCACTGACCTTTGACCCCTCTGGCCCCACTGATCTTTGACCTTTGACCCCACTGACCTTTTACTTTTGACCACTTTGACCTCTGACCCCTCACCCCACTGACCCCTGACCTTTGACCCTGTTGACCTTTGATCCCACTGACCCTGACCCCACTGACCCCACTAACCTTTGACCCCCTGACCTTTGACCACTGACCTTTGACCCTGTTGACCTCTGACCCCTCTGACCCCACTGACCTTTGACCCCTCACCTTTGACCCCTCACCTTTGACCCTGTTGACCTCTGACCCCACTGACCTTTGACCTCTGATGCCTTTGACCTCTGACCTTACTGACCTCTGACCCCAGTGACCCCAGTGACCTTTTGACCCCTGATCCTTTTGAGCCCTGAGCCCTTTGACCTTTGACCCCCCTGACCTTTGACCTCTGACCCCGCTGACCTTTGACCTTTGACCCCTCCAGGCCGGTCCGGCCCTGGGAGCCGTCGGCGCCTTTGATTGGTCCGGAGGGGTCCTGCTCTACGGCGGGGGAGGGGCGGCCACCTTCATCAACGGCTCCGGGCCACACCTGGGCACACCTGGAGCACACCTGGGCACACCTGGGGGACACCTGGGGACACCTGGGGGACACCTGGGCACACCTGGGGGACACCTGGGCACACCTGGAACACACCTGGGCACACCTGGAGCACACCTGGGCACACCTGGGGGACACCTGGGCACACCTGGAGCACACCTGGGCACACCTGGGGGACACCTGGGCACACCTGGAGCACACCTGGGGACACCTGGAGAACACCTGGGCACACCTGGAGGACACCTGGGGACACCTGGAGGACACCTGGGGACACCTGGAGAACACCTGGACGGCGTCGGGGACATGAGGGACGCTTACCTGGGTAAGGAGGGGACACCTGGGAGGGGTTTGGGGGGGTCTGGGGTCACCTGGGCAGGTGGAGGGGCCCAAAATTCGCACCTGGGGGGGGGAACTCACCTGGAACGGTCCAAAATTCACACCTGGGGGGAGAAAATTGGGTAAAATCCCCCAAAATTCACCTGGAATGGTCCAAAACTCACCTGGAATGGTCCAAAATTCACACCTGGGGGGGGAAAAACTCACCTGGAACGGTCCAAAATTCACCTGGAACCCCCCAAAACTCACCTGGAACGGTCCAAAATTCACACCTGGGGGGGGGAATTCACCTGGAATGGCCCAAAATTCACACCTGGGGGGGGGAATTCACCTGGAATGGTCCAAAATTCACCTGGAATGGTCCAAAATTCACACCTGGGGGGAAAAACTCACCTGGAATGATCCAAAATTCACCTGGAACGGTCCAGAATTCACCTGGAACAGCCCAAAATTCACCTGGAATGGTCCAAAATTCACACCTGGGGGGGGGAACTCACCTGGAACGGTCCAAAATTCACCTGGAATGGTCCAAAATTCACACCTGGGGGGGAAAAACTCACCTGGAACGGTCCAAAATTCACACCTGGGGGGAGGAATTCACCTGGAATGGTCCAAAATTCACACCTGGGGGGGGGAACTCACCTGGAATGGTCCAAAATTCACACCTGGGGGGGAGAAAATTGGGTAAAATCCCCCAAAATTCACCTGGAATGGCCCAAAACTCACCTGGAACCCCCCAAAATTCACCTGGAACAGTCCAAAATTCACACCTGGGGGGGAAAAATTCACCCTCACTGACCATCAGTGGTCACTCACTGGTCACTCACTGGTCACTCACTGGTCACTCAGTGGTCACTCAGTGGTCAGTGGTCACTCAGTGGTCACTCAGTGGTCACTCAGTGGTCACTCAGGGTCACTCAGTGGTCACTCAGGGGTCACTCAGGGTCACTCAGTGGTCAGTGGTCACTCAGTGGTCACTCAGTGGTCAGTGGTCTCTCAGTGGTCACTCAGTGGTCAGTGGTCACTCAGAGGTCACTCAGTGGTCACTCAGTGGTCACTCAGTGGTCAGTGGTCACTCAGTGGTCACTCAGTGGTCACTCAGGGTCACTCAGTGGTCACTCAGTGGTCACTCAGTGGTCACTCAATGGTCACTCAGGGTGGGTCAGTGGTCAGTGGTCACTCAGTGGTCACTCAGTGGTCAGTGGTCACTCAGTGGTCAGTGGTCACTCTCTGGCCGCAGGGTACTCGGCCGTGTCCATACCTTGGGGTCACTCAGTGGTCAGTGGTCACTCAGTGGTCAGTGGTCACTCGGGGTCACTCAGTGGTCAGTGGTCACTCAGTGGTCACTCAGGGGTCACTCAGGGGTCACTCAGGGGTCACTCAGTGGTCAGTGGTCACTCAGTGGTCACTCTCTGGCCGCAGGGTACTCGGCCGTGGCCGTACCTTGGGGTCACTCAGTGGTCAGTGGTCACTCAGGGTCACTCAGTGGTCACTCAGTGGTCACTCTCTGGCCGCAGGGTACTCGGCCGTGTCCATACCTTGGGGTCACTCAGTGGTCAGTGGTCACTCAGTGGTCAGTGGTCACTCAGTGGTCAGTGGTCAGTGGTCACTCAGTGGTCACTCAGTGGTCACTCGGGGTCACTCAGTGGTCAGTGGTCACTCAGTGGTCACTCTCTGGCCGCAGGGTACTCGGCCGTGTCCATACCTTGGGGTCACTCAGTGGTCAGTGGTCACTCAGGGTCAGTCAGTGGTCACTCAGTGGTCAGTGGTCAGTGGTCACTCAGTGGTCACTCAGGGTCACTCAGTGGTCAGTGGTCACTCAGTGGTCAGTGGTCAGTGGTCACTCAGTGGTCAGTGGTCACTCAGTGGTCACTCTCTGGCCGCAGGGTACTCGGCCGTGGCCGTACCTTGGGGTCACTCCTGGGCTCTGGTCCTGGGCGCTCCCAGGTGGGGTCACCTGGGCAGGGTCATCGTCCTCTCCGGCCACACCTGGACACTGCAGGCCCAGGCCACCGGCCGGCAGGTGAGGTCACCTGGGGTCACCTGGGGTCACCTGGGGGTCACCTGGGGTCACCTGGGGGTCACCTGGGGTCACCTGGGGTCACCTAAGATCACCTGGGGTCACCTGGGGGTCACCTGGGGGTCACCTGGGGTCACCTGGGGGTCACCTGGGGGTCACCTGGGGTCACCTGGGGTCACCTGGGGTCACCTGGGGGTCACCTGGGGTCACCTGGGGTCACACCTGGGGTCACCTGGGGTCACCTGGGGTCACGTGGGGGTCACGTGGGGGTCACCTGGGGTCACCTGAGGGTCACCTGGGGGTCACCTGGGGTCACCTGGGGACACCTGAGGGACACCTGGGGTCACCTGGGGACACCTGGGGTCACCTGGGGTCACCTGGGGTCACCTGGGGGTCACCTGAGGGACACCTGGGGTCACCTGGGACACACCTGGGGACACCTGGGGGTCACCTGGGGTCACCTGGGGTCACCTGGGGTCACCTGGGGGTCACCTGGGGTCACACCTGGGGTCACCTGGGACACACCTGGGGGTCATTTGGGGTCACCTGGGGTCACCTGGGGTCACCTGGGGTCACCTGGGGGTCACTTGGGACACACCTGGGGTCACCTGGGGGTCATTTGGGGTCACCTGGGGACACCTCGGGACACCTGGGGTCACCTGGGGGTCACCTGGGGGTCACCTGGGGTCACCTGAGGGACACCTGGGGTCACCTGGCGGTCACCTGGGGTCACCTGGGGGTCACCTGGGGTCACCTGGGGGTCACCTGGGGGGTCTCACCTGTCTCTCCCCCCCCCCCCCCCCAGGTGGGCTCCTATTTCGGGGCGTCGCTCCTGGCCCTGGAGCCCCGCCCAGGTGAGCCCAGCCCAGGTGAGCCCAGCCCAGGTGAGCCCCGCCCAGGTGAGCCCAGGCCAGGTGAGCCCCTGCGGATCCTGGTGGGGGCGCCCCTGTTCTACGGGGGGGGCAGCGGTGGACGAGTGGAGCTGTGCGAGCTGCAGGTGAGACACACCTGGACAGGTGAGGGACAGGTGAGACACACCTGGACAGGTGAGGGACACCTGGGGGGGTACCTGGGACAGGTGAGATACACCTGGACAGGTGAGACACACCTGGGGAACACCTGGGGGACACCTGGGACAGGTGAGGGACACCTGGGACAGGTGAGGGACACCTGGGGGGGTACCTGGGACAGGTGAGACACACCTGGGACAGGTGAGGGACAGGTGAGGGACACCTGGGACAGGTGAGGGACAGGTGAGACACACCTGGGACAGGTGAGGGACACCTGGGGGACACCTGGGACAGGTGAGGGACACCTGGGGGACACCTGGGACAGGTGAGACACACCTGGACAGGTGAGGGACACCTGGGGGAGGTGAGGGACACCTGGGGTGTCTCAGATGTCCCTCACCTGTCTCACCTGTCCCACCTCACCTGTCTCAACCTCACCTGTCCCCTCTCACCTGTCCCCATGTCCCACCTGTCTCACCTGTTCCTCACCTGTCCAATCCCACCTGTCCCATCCCCAGAGCCCTCACCTGTCCCACCTGTCCCCTCTCACCTGTCCAACCTCACCTGTCCCCTCTCACCTGTCCCCTCCCCCACCCTCACCTGTCCCCTCTCACCTGTCCAACCTCACCTGTCCCCATCCCATCTGTCCCATCTCACCTGTTCCTCACCTGTCCCACCTGTCTCACCTGTCCAATCCCATCCATCCTATCTCACCTGTCCCCTCTCACCTGTCCCCATGTCCCACCTGTCCCACCTGTTCCTCACCTGTCCCAATTTCACCTGTCCAACCTCACCTGTGTGACCTCACCTGTCCCCAGATCTCTCACCTGTCCCACCTGTCCCCGTGTCCCAGAGCTCTCACCTGCGCTGTCACCTGTCCCAATCTCACCCATCCCATCTCACCTGTCCAACCTCACCTGTCCCCTCTCACCTGTCCCCTCCCCCACCCTCACCTGTCCCCTCTCACCTGTCCCCAGATCTCTCACCTGTCCCACCTGTCCCCGTGTCCCAGGGCTGTCACCTGTGCTGTCACCTGTCCCCTCTCACCTGTCCCCAGATCTCTCACCTGTCCCCTCTCACCTGTCCCAACCTCACCTGTCTCACCTGTCCCCGTGTCCCAGGGCTCTCACCTGCGCTGTCACCTGTCCCCTCTCACCTGTCTCACCTGTCATCCTCACCTGTCCCCCCTCACCTGTCCCAATGTCACCTGTCCCCTCTCACCTGTCCTAATCTCACCTGTCCCCTCCCCCACCCTCACCTGTCCCCTCTCACCTGTCCCAACCTCACCTGTCCCACCTGTCCCCATGTCCCAGGGCTCTCACCTGCGCTGTCACCTGTCCCAATCCCACCCATCCCATCTCACCTGTCCAACCTCACCTGTCCAACCTCACCTGTCCCCTCCCCCACCCTCACCTGTCCCACCTCACCTGTCCCCTCTCACCTGTCCCCTCCATCCCCTCTCACCTGTCCCCTCCCCCACCTCACCTGTCCCCTCCCACCTGTCCCCGTGTCCCAGGGCTCTCACCTGTCCATGTCCCACCCACCTCACCTGTCCCCCCTCACCTGTCCCCAGATCTCTCACCTGTCCCCTCTCACCTGTCCCAACCTCACCTGTCCCCAGATCTCTCACCTGTCCCCTCTCACCTGTCCCCCCTCACCTGTCCCAACCTCACCTGTCCCACCTGTCCCCGTGTCCCAGGGCTCTCACCTGCGCTGTCACCTGTCCCAATCTCACCTGTCTCACCTGTCCAACCTCACCTGTCCCCTCTCACCTGTCCCAATCTCACCTGTCCCCTCCCCCACCCTCACCTGTCCCCTCTCACCTGTCCCCTCTCACCTGTCCCCTCTCACCTGTCCCCTCTCACCTGTCCCCTCTCACCTGTCCTAATCTCACCTGTCCCCTCCCCCACCCTCACCTGTCCCCTCTCACCTGTCCCCTCTCACCTGTCCCCTCTCACCTGTCCCATCTCACCTGTCCCACCTGTTCCTCACCTGTCCCACCTCACCTGTCCCCCCTCACCTGTCCCCTCTCACCTGTCCCCGTGTCCCAGGGCTCTCACCTGTGTTGTCACCTGTCCCCCCTCACCTGTCCCACCTCACCTGTCCCTCACCTGTCCCATCTCACCTGTCTCACCTGTCCCCGTGTCCCAGGGCTCCCACCTGCGCTGTCACCTGTCCCTGCGGGGCTCACCTGGGCAGCCCCTGGGCCGCTTCGGGGCCAGCCTGGCTCACCTGGGCGACCTGGACGGGGACACCTGGCCCGAGGTGGCCGTGGGGGCTCCCCTGGAGGACGACGGGGGCGGAGCCGTTTACCTGTTCAGGGGCACACCTGGAGGGGTCAGCGCCGAGGGAGCACAGGTGAGACACACCTGGACAGGTGAGACACACCTGGACAGGTGAGACACACCTGGACAGGTGAGACACACCTGGGGACACCTGGGGACACCTGGGACACACCTGGGGACACCTGGGGACACCTGGGACAGGTGAGGGACACCTGGGGGGTGACGGGGGCGGAGCCGTTTACCTGTTCAGGGGCGCACCTGGAGGGGTCAGCGCCGAGGGAGCACAGGTGAGACACACCTGGACAGGTGAGACACACCTGGACAGGTGAGACACACCTGGGGACACCTGGGGACACCTGGGGATACACCTGGGACAGGTGAGGGACACCTGGGGACACCTGGGACACACCTGGGGACACCTGGGGACACCTGGGGACACACCTGGGGACACCTGGGACAGGTGAAACACACCTGGGGACACACCTGGGGACACCTGGGACACACCTGGGGACACCTGGGGACACCTGGGGATACACCTGGGACAGGTGAGGGACACCTGGGGACACCTGGGACACACCTGGGGACACACCTGGGGACACCTGGGACACACCTGGGGACACACCTGGGGACACCTGGGACAGGTGAGGGACACCTGGGGGGTGACGGGGGCGGAGCCGTTTACCTGTTCAGGGGCGCACCTGGAGGGGTCAGCGCCGAGGGAGCACAGGTGAGACACACCTGGACAGGTGAGGGGCACCTGGGGACACCTGGGGACACACCTGGGGACACCTGGGACAGGTGAGGGACACCTGGGGACACCTGGGGGGAGCTGGGGAACACCTGGGGACACCTGGGGAACACCTGGGACAGGTCAGGGAGACCTGGGGACACCTGGGGAACACCTGGGAACACCTGGGGACACCTGGGGAACACCTGGGACAGGTGAGGGACACCTGGGGACACCTGGGGGGAGCTGGGGACATCTGGGGAGACCTGGGGAGACCTGGGGAACACCTGGGAACACCTGGGAACACCTGGGGAACACCTGGGGAACACCTGGGACAGGTGAGACCTCACCTGGGTGGGGGGAGGGTCTCATGTGTCCCACCTCACCTGTCCCACCTGTGTGACCTCACCTGTGTCACCTGTGTGACCTCACCTGTCTCACCTGTCCATGTCTCACCTGTCTGACCTCACCTGTCTCACCTGTGTGACCTCACCTGTGTGACCTCACCTGTCTCACCTGTCCATGTCTCACCTGTCCCATCTCACCTGTGTGACCTCACCTGTCTCACCTGTGTGACCTCACCTGTCTCTCACCTGTTCCACCTGTGTGACCTCACCTGTCTCACCTGTCTGACCCCACCTGTCTCTCACCTGTTCCAGCGCATTCCGGGCTCCAGGTTCCCGTCCCAGCCCCGATTCTTCGGCCAATCCCTGAGCGGCGGCCGCGACCTGAGCGGGGATCACCTGCCCGACCTGGCCGTGGGGGCGCGGGGACAGGTGCTGCTGCTCAGGTGAGTCCAGGTGACCCCGAACACACCTGGAAACACCTGGAAACACCAAAAAACACCTGAAAATACCTGAAAATACCCAAAAATTCACCTGGAACTGCCCAAAATTCACCCAAAATTCACCTGGAACTCACCTGAGTCACCCCAAACCCCTGCGGGGACAGGTGCTGCTGCTCAGGTGAGTCCAGGTGACCCCGAACACACCTGGAAACACCTGGAAACACCCAAAATTCACCTGGAAACACCTGGAACTGCCCAAAATTCACCCAAAATTCACCTGGAACTCACCTGAGTCACCCCAAACCCCCGTGGGGACAGGTGCTGCTGCTCAGGTGAGTCCAGGTGACCCCAAAACACCTGGAAACACCTGGAAACACCCAAAATTCACCCAAAAACTGCCAAAATTCACCCAAAAACACCCAAAACCTGCCAAAATTCACCTGAAATCACCCCAAATTCACCTGGAACTCACCTGAGTCACCCCAAACCCCCCCGGGGACAGGTGCTGCTGCTCAGGTGAGTCCAGGTGACCCCGAACACACCTGGAAACACCTGGAAATACCCAAAAAACACCTGAAAACACCCAAAAACTGCCAAAATTCACCCAAAATTCACCCAAAATTCACCTGGAACCACCCAAAAATACCCAAAATTCACCCAAAACTCACCTGAGTTCCCACGGGGACAGGTGCTGCTGCTCAGGTGAGTCCAGGTGACCCCGGAAACACCTGGAAACACCTGGGAACACCCAAAAAACACCTGAAAACACCTGGAAATACCCAAAAACTGCCAAAATTCACCCAAAATTCACCTGGAACTCACCTGAGTCACCCCAAATCCCCCCGGGGACAGGTGCTGCTGCTCAGGTGAGTCCAGGTGACCCAAAAACACCTGGAAACACCTGGAAACACCTGAAAATACCTGAAAATACCCAAAAACTGCCAAAATTCACCCAAAATTCACCCAAAATTCACCTGGAAACACCTGGAACTGCCCAAAATTCACCCAAAATTCATCCAAAATTCACCTGGAAACACCTGGAACTGCCCAAAATTCACCCAAAATTCATCCAAAATTCACCTGGAAACACCTGGAACTGCCCAAAATTCACCCAAAATTCACCTGGAACTCACCTGAGTCACCCCAAACCCCCATGGGGACAGGTGCTGCTGCTCAGGTGAGTCCAGGTGACCCCGGAAACACCTGGAAACACCCAAAATTCACCCAAAATTCACCTGGAAACACCTGGAACTGCCCAAAATTCACCCAAAATTCACCCAAAATTCACCTGGAACTCACCTGAGTCACCCCAAACCGCCCCGGGGACAGGTGCTGCTGCTCAGGTGAGTCCAGGTGACCCAAAAACACCTGGAAACACCTGGAAACACCCAAAATTCACCTGGAACTGCCCAAAATTCACCCAAAATTCACCTGGAACCCCTCCAGGTGTCCCCAGGTGTCCCCAGGTGTCCCCAGGTGTGTCCAGGTGTATCTCAGGTGACTCCAGGTGTCCCCAGGTGTATCTCAGGTGTGTCCAGGTGTCCCCAGGTGTCCCCAGGTGTCCCCAGGTGTCCCCAGGTGTATCTCAGGTTCCCCCAGGTGACCCCAGGTGTGTCCCAGGTGTCCCCAGGTGTCCCCAGGTGTCCCCAGGTGTGTCCAGGTGTATCTCAGGTGTATCTCAGGTGTCCCCAGGTGTGCTCAGGTGTGTCCCCAACCCCTCCCAGGTCCCCACCCCTGCTCCAGGTGCGTCTCTCGCTCACCTTCGAGCCCCAGGTGTCCCCAGGTGTCCCCAGGTATCTCCAGGTGTCCCCAGGTGTATCTCAGGTGTCCCCAGCTGTCCCCAGGTGTATCTCAGGTGTCCCCAGGTGTCCCCAGGTCCCCCCAGGTATCTCCAGGTGTGTTCAGGTGTATCTCAGGTGTATCTCAGGTGTGTCCAGGTGTCCCCAGGTGTATCTCAGGTACCTCCAGGTGTCCCCAGGTGTCCCCAGGTGACCCCAGGTGTGTCCCCAGGTCCCCACCCCTGCTCCAGGTGCGTCTCTCGCTCACCTTCGAGCCCCAGGTGATTCCGGCCGCGGTTTCCGAGTGTCCCGAGGAGGGGGAGGAGCCTCGGGCTCACCTGGCGCGGGCGCGGCTCTGCTTCACCTGCGCCAAACGCAGCCGCGACGGCTTCGGTGAGAGACGGGAGTCACGGAATTCCCAAAATTCCCAAAATTCCCAAAATTCCCAAAATTCCCAATCCCAGAATTCCCAAAATTCCCAAAATTCCCAAAATTCCCAATCCCAGAATTCCCAAAAATCCCCAAAAATTCCCCAAAAATTCTGCAAAAATTCCCCAAAAAATTCCCCAAAAAATTCCCCAAAAATTCCACAAAAATTCCACAAAAAATCCACAAAAATACCCCCAAAAATTCCCCAGAAATTCCCCAGAAATCCCAAAATTCCCCAAATTCCCAAATTCCAAAAATTTCCCCAAAAATTCCCCAGAAATTCCCCAAAATTCCCCCAAAATTCCCCAAAAATTCCCCAAAATTCCCAAAAAAATTCCCCAAAATTTTTCCAAAAATTCCACAAAAATTCCACAAAAATTCCCAAAAAATTCCCAAAAAATTCCCAAAAAATTCCCAAAAAATTCCACAAAAATTCCCAAAAAATTCCCCAAAAATTCCCCAAAAATTCCCCCAAAATTCACCCAAAAATTCCCCAAAAATTCCCCAAAATCCCCAAAAATCCCAAAATTCCCAACCCCAGAAATCCCAAAATTCCCCCCAAATTCCCAAAATTAAAAAAAAATTCCCCAAAAAATTCCCCAAAAATTCCCCAAAAATTCCCAAAAAATTCCACAAAAATTTCCCCAAAAATTCCCCAAAAATTCCCCCAAAATTCCCAAAAAATTTCCCAAAAATTCCCCAAAAAATTCCACAAAAATTTCACAAAAATTCCCCAAAAAGTTCCCAAAAAATACCCCCAAAATTCCCCAGAAATTCCCCAGAAATCCCAAAATTCCCCAAATTCCCAATATTAACCAAAAATTCCCCAAAAAATTCTCCAAAAAATTCCCCAAAAATTCCCCAAAATTCCCCAAAATTCCCCAAAAATTCCACAAAAATGCCACAAAAATTCCCACAAAATACCCCAAAAATTCCAAAAAATTCCCCAAAAATTCCCCCAAAATTCCTCAAAATTCCCCCAAAATTCCCAAAAATTCCCCCCAAAATTCCCCAAGAATTCCCCAAGAATTCCCCAAAAATTCCCCAAAATTCCCAAAAATTCCCCCCAAATTCCCCCAAAATTCCCCAAAAAATCCCCAAAAAATCCCCAGAATTCCCAAAAATTCCCGAAAATTCCCAAAAAATTCCCAAAATTCCCCCAAAATTCCCCAAAATTCCCAAAATTCCCGGATTCCCTCCGCAGGTTCCGAGCTCTCTCTCTCTCTCCACTTCCGGGCCGAGCTCGATCCCGGGAGGCTCCGGAGCCGCGGAATTTTCGCTTCCGGAACCTTCCAGAACGGGAGCCTCCGGATGGGGGAGGGGCGGAGCTGCCGCAGCCTCGAAATCTTCTCCAAGGTGGGGGAAAAATTTGGGAATTTTGGGGAATTTTTGGGGATTTTTAGGGGAATTTTTTTGGAATTTTTGGGGAATTTTGGGGGAATTTTGGGGGAATTTTTTGGGAATTTTTGGGGAACTTTGGGAGAAATTTTGGGGATTTTTGGGGATTTTTTGGGGAATTTTTTTTTAATTTTGGGGAATTTTGGAGGAATTTTGGGGGAATTTTGGGGGAATTTTTTTGGGAATTTTTTTGGGAATTTTTGGGGATTTTTTTGGGATTTTTTTGGGAATTTTTATGGTGTTTTTTTGGGATTTTTTGGGGGAATTTTGGGGGAATTTTGGGAGAATTTTTGGGTAATTTTGGGGAATTTTGGGGGATTTTTTGGGAAATTTTTTTGAGGAATTTTTTGGGGAATTTTGGGGGAATTTTTGGGGATTTTTTGGGGAATTTTTGGGGAATTTTGGGGGATTTTTGGGGGAGTTTTTTTGGGAATTTTGGGGGAATTTTGGGAATTTTGGGGGATTTTGGGGGGAGTTTTTTTGGGAATTTTTCGGGAGTTTTTTGGAATTTTTGGGAAATTTTGGGAGAATTTTTTGGGAAATTTTTGGGGAATTTGGGTGGAATTTTGATGGAAATTGATGGAAATTTGTGGGAATTTGGGTAAAATTCATGGGAATTTGGGTTTTTTGTGGGAATTTTTGGGAATTTTTGGGTTTTTTGTGGGAATTTTTGGGAATTTTTGGGAATTTGGGTTTTTTGTGGGAATTTCTTTCGGAATTTTGGGAATTTTGGGAATTCCAGGGCTGTCCCCAGGACACTTTGACCCCTCTGACCCTTTGGGTGACCCTGGGTGGAATTTGGGTGGAATTTGGGTGGAATTTTGATGGAAATTCGCGAAAATTTGGGTTTTTGTGGGAATTTTTGGGAATTTGGGTTTTTTGTGGGAATTTTTTTGGAATTTTGGGAATTTTGGGAATTCCAGGGCTGCCCCCAGGACACTTTGACCCCCCTGACCCTTCGGGTGACCCTGGGTGGAATTTGGGTGGAATTTGGGTGGAATTTTGATGGAAATTCGCGAAAATTTGGGTTTTTTGTGGGAATTTTTGGGAATTCGGGTTTTTTGTGGGAATTTTTGGGAATTTTTGGGAATTTTTGGGAATTTTTGGGAATTTTGGGTTATTTTGGAGAATTTGGGGGAATTTTTGGGATATTTGGGTGGAATTTTGATGGAAATTCACGAAAATTTGGGTTTTTTGTGGGAATTTTTTTGAATTTTGGGAATTTTGGGGAATTTTGTGGGAATTTTTGGGAATTTTTGGGAATTTTGGGAATTTTGGGAATTCCAAGGCTGTCCCCAGGACACTTTGACCCCTCTGACCCTTTTGGTGACCCTGGGTGGAATTTGGGTGGAATTTTGATGGAAATTCGCGAAAATTTGGGTTTTTTGTGGGAATTTTTGGGAATTTGGGTTTTTTGTGGAAATTTTTGGGTTTTTTGTGGGAATTTTTGGGAATTTTGGGAATTTTGGGAATTCCAGGGCTGTCCCCAAGACACTTTGACCCCTCTGACCCTTCGGGTGACCCTGGGTGGAATTTGGGTGGAATTTTGATGGAAATTCGTGAAAATTTGGGGTTTTTGCGGGAATTTTTGGGTATTTGGGTTTTTTGTGGGAATTTTTGGGAATTTTTGGGAATTTTTGGTTATTTTGGAGAATTTGGGGGAATTTTTGGGATATTTGGGTGGAATTTTGATGCAAATTCGTGGGAATTTGAGTTTTTTGTGGGAATTTTTTTGAATTTTGGGAATTTTGGGGAACTTTGTGGGAATTTTTGGGAATTTTTGGGAATTTTGGGAATTTTGGGAATTCCAGGGCTGCCCCCAGGACACTTTGACCCCCCTGACCCTTTGGGTGACCCTGGGTGGAATTTGGGTGGAATTTGGGTGGAATTTTGATGGAAATTCGCGAAAATTTGGGTTTTTTGTGGGAATTTTTGGGAATTTGATTTTTTTTTGGGAATTTTTTTGGAATTTTGGGAATTTTGGGAATTCCAGGGCTGCCCCCAGGACACTTTGACCCCTCTGACCCTTCGGGTGACCCTCAGCGGTGTCGGGGACCCTCTGGAAGCGGCCGGGGGGCTCCGGCCACAGCTCGGACCCGACTCGGACACGGCCGTGACGGCCTCGGTGAGTGAGGAGAGAAAATGACCCAAAACGGGCCAAAAATCACCCAAAATGGGCCAAAAAACACCCCAAAATTACCTAAAAATTACACAAAAAATGACCCAAAAAATGACCCCAAATGGGCCAAAAATGACCCAAAATGGGCCAAAAAACACCCAAAAAATGACCCAAAAAATGAACCAAAATGGGCCAAAAATGACCCAAAAATCACTTAAAAATTACACAAAAATCACCCAAAAATGGGCCAAAAATGGCCAAAAAACACCCAAAAATTACACAAAAATTACACAAAAAATGACCCAAAAATGACCCAAAATGGGCCAAAAATGACCCAAAATGGGCCAAAAAATACCCCAAAATTACCTAAAAATTACACAAAAAATGACCCAAAAAATGACCCCAAATGGGCCAAAAAACACCCAAAAAATGACCCAAAATGGGCCAAAAAACACCCAAAAAATGACCCAAAAAATGACCCAAAATGGGCCAAAAAAAACCCCAAAAATGGGCCAAAAATGACCCAAAAATCACTCAAAAATGGGCCAAAAATGATCCAAAATGGGCCAAAAAACACCCAAAAATGACGCAAAAATGGGCCAAAAAATCACCCAAAATGGGCCAAAAATGACCCAAAAATCACTCAAAAATGGGCCAAAAATAGGCCCAAAAAATGACCTAAAAATTACCCCAAAAATGACCCAAAATGGGCCAAAAAATGACACAAAAAATGGGCTCAAAAACCACCCAAAAATTACCTAAAAATGACCCAAAAAATGACCCAAAATGGGCCAAAAAACACCCAAAAAATGGGCCAAAAATTACCCAAAAATCACTCAAAAATGGGCCAAAAAATCACCCAAAATGGGCCAAAAATGACCCAAAAATGACCCAAAAAACACCCAAAATGGGCCAAAAAACACCCAAAATGGGCCAAAAAACACCCCAAAATTGCCTAAAAATTACACAAAAAATGACCCAAAAAATGACCCAAAATGGGCCAAAAAACACACAAAAAATGGGCCAAAAAACACCCAAAAAATGACCCAAAAAATGACCCAAAATGGGCCAAAAATGACCCAAAAATCACCCAAAAATTACACAAAAATTACACAAAAAATGGGCCAAAAATGACCCAAAATGGGCCAAAAATGACCCAAAAAATGGGCCAAAAATGACCCAAAAATCACTCAAAAATGGGCCAAAAATGACCCAAAATGGGCCAAAAAACACCCAAAAATGACACCAAAAATGACCCAAAAATCACCCAAAATGTGCCCAAAATGACCCAAAATGGGCCAAAAAACACCCAAAAAATGACCCAAAAAATGAACCAAAAATCACCTAAAAATTACACAAAAATCACCCAAAAATGGGCCAAAAATGGCCAAAAATCACCCAAAAATTACACAAAAATTACACAAAAAATGACCCAAAAAAGACCCAAAATGGGCCAAAAATGACCCAAAATGGGCCAAAAAACACCCAAAAAATGGGCCAAAAATGACCCAAAAATCACTCAAAAATGGGCCAAAAAATCACCCAAAATGGGCCAAAAATCACCCAAAATGGGTCAAAAAACATCCCAAAAAATGGGCCAAAAATGGCCAAAAATCACCCAAAAATTACCCAAAAATTGAGCTAAAAATGGGCCAAATATCACCTCAAAATCACCTAAAAATTACACAAAAATTACCCAAAATACACCCAAAAATGGGCCAAAAATCACCCAAAAAATCACCCAAAAATGGGCCAAAAACCACCAAAAAATCACCTAAAAATCACCCAAAAATTACTCAAAAATTACACAAAAAATGACCCAAAAATGACCCAAAATGGGCCAAAAATGGGCCAAAAAATGACCCAAAATGGGCCAAAAATCACCCAAAAATTACACAGAAAATGGGCCAAAAATCACCCAAAAATCACTGAAAAATTACACAAAAATCACCTAAAATACACCCAAAAATGGGCCCAAATTGGGCCAAAAATGGGCCAAAAAATGACCCAAAATGGGCCAAAAAATCACACAAAAATTACACAAAAAATGGGCCAAAAATCACCAAAAAATGACCTAAAAATGACCCAAAAAATGGGCCAAAAATGGGCCAAAATCACCTAAAAATTGCACAAAAATGACCCAAAAAATGGGCCAAAAATGACCCAAAATGGGCCAAAAAATGACCCAAAACTCACACAAAACTCACCCAAAAATTACCCCAAAATCACACAAAAATTACATAAAAAATCACCCCAAAATTACACTTAAAATGACCCAAAGTGGGCCAAAAACCACCCAAAAATCACCCAAAAAATCACCCAAAAATGGGCCAAAAATGACCCAAAAATTACCTAAAAATTACACAAAAATGACCCAAAATTATACAAAAATCACCCAAAAATGAGGTAAAAATCACCCAAAAATTACTCAAAAAATGAGGTAAAAATGAGGCAAAAATTACGCAAAAATCACCTAAAAATCACCTAAAAATTACCAAAAAATTACACAAAAACTACACAAAAATCACCCAAAAAATGAGCTAAAAATGGGCTAAAAATCACCCAAAAATCACCCAAAAAATCACCCAAAAATGGATCAAAAATTACACAAAAATTACACAAAAACGACCCAAAAAATGAGGCAAAAATGAGCCAAAAAACGAACTAAAAATGAGCTAAAAATGGGCCAAAAATGAGATAAAAATGGGCCAAAAATTACTCAAAAATCACCCAAAAAATCAGCTAAAAATGGGCAAAAATGAGCAAAAAATGGGCAAAAATTACCCAAAAAATGAAGTAAAAATGGGTTAAAAATGGCCAAAAAATGAGGTAAAAATGGGCACAAATTACCCAAAAATGAGCAAAAAATGAGCAAAAAAACAGCAAAAAATGAGGCAAAAATGCTCAAAAAATGCCCCAAAAATGCCCCAAAAATGCCCCAAAAATGGCCAAAAATACCCCAAAAATGGGCCAAAAATGAGATAAAAATGGGCCAAAAATGACCCAAAATGGGCCAAAAATGGCCCAAAAATGGCCCAAAAATTACTCAAAAAATGAGCTAAAAATGGGCCAAAAATGGGCCAAACATGGGCTAAAAATTACCCAAAAATCACACAAAAAATCACCCAAAAATGACCCAAAATGGGCCAAAAATCACCCAAAAATGGATCAAAAATTACAGCAAAATTACACAAAAATTACACAAAAATGACCCAAAAAATGAGGCAAAAATGAGATAAAAATGGGCCAAAAATTACTCAAAAATCACCCAAAAAATCAGCTACAAATGGGCAAAAATGACCCAAAAATGAGCAAAAAATGGGCAAAAATTATCCAAAAAATGAGCAAAAAATGGGCAAAAATGACCCAAAAAATGAAGTAAAAATGGGCTAAAAATGGCCCAAAAAATGAGGTAAAAATGGGCAAAAATTACCCAAAAATGAGCAAAAAATGAGCAAAAATTACCCAAAAAATGAAGTAAAAATGGGCTAAAAATGGCCCAAAAATGAGCAAAAAATGAGCAAAAAAAGAGCAAAAAATGAGGCAAAAATGCTCAAAAAATGCCCCAAAAATGCCCCAAAAATGAGCTAAAAATGGGCCAAAAATTACTCAAAAATCACCCAAAAAATCAGCTAAAAATGGGCAAAAATTACCCAAAAATGAGCAAAAAATGGGCAAAAATTATCCAAAAAATGAGCAAAAAATGGGCAAAAATGACCCAAAAAATGAGCAAAAAATGGGCAAAAATTACCCAAAACATGAAGTAAAAATGGGTTAAAAATGGCCAAAAAATGAGGTAAAAATGGGCAAAAATTACCCAAAAATGAGCAAAAAATGAGCAAAAAAACAGCAAAAAATGAGGCAAAAATGCTCAAAAAATGTCCCAAAAATCCCCAAAAAATCCCCAAAAAATCCTTAAAAATTCCAAAAAAAACCCCAAAATATTTCAAATTCCCCAAATTCTTAAAAATCATCAAAAGCCCCAAAAATGCCCCAAAAATTCTCTGCCAGCTCCCGTTCGAGCACGACTGCGGCCCCGATAATTCCTGCCAGGACGAGCTCCACGTCGGCCTCAGATTGGAGGGGTGAGGATGGAAATTTGGGAATTTTGGGGGAATTTTGGGGATTTTGGGGATTTTGGGGATTTCTGGGAAATTTTGGGGGATTTTGGGGTTTTTAAAGGGATTTTTGGGGGTTTTTTAGGGGATTTTTTTGGATTTTTGGGGGATTTTAAAGGGATTTTTTTGGGAGTTTTTGGGATTTTTGGGGGGATAATTTGGGGATTTTTTTGGGGTAATTTTTGGGTTTTTTGGGATTTTTAAAGGGAATTTTTGAGGGGTTTTAAAGGGATTTTTTGGGGGTTATAAAGGGATTTTTGGGGGATTTTGGGGGATTATTTTGGGATTTTTAAAGGGATTTTTGGGGGATAATTTTGGGATTTTTGGGGGGTTTTAAAGGGAATTTTTTGGGATTTTTGGGGGATTTTAAAGGGATTTTTTTGGATTTTTGGGGGATTTTAAAGGGATTTTTGGGGGATAATTTTGGGGGGTTTTGGGGGTATTTTTGGGGTTTTTTGGGGATTTTTAAAGGGATTTTTAAAGGGATTTTTGGGGGATTTTTGGGGGATAATTTTGGGATTTTTTGGGGATTTTTAAAGGGACTTTTTTGGGATTTTTTAGGATTTTGGGGGGATTTTTGGGGGGTTTTTAAATGGATTTTTGGGGGATTTTTTTGGGATTATTTTGGGATTTTTAAAGGGATTTTGGGGGGACTTTGGGGGATTTTTGGGGGTTTTTAAAGGGATTTTTGGGGGATTTTTGGGGGATTTTTTGGGGATTCTTGGGATTTTTAAAGGAATTTTTTTGGGACTTTTGGGGGTTTTTAAAGGGATTTTTAAAGGTTTTTTATTATTTTAAAGGGATTTTTTTGGGATTTTTTTTTTTATTTTGGGGGGATTTTAAAGGGATTTTAAAGGGATTTTTAAAGGGTTTTTTTGGGAGTTTTTGGGATTTTTGGGGGGATAATTTTGGGATTTTTTGGGGTTTTTTTGAGGTTTTTTGGGGGATTTTTAAAGGGACTTTTTGGGGATTTTTTGGGATTTTTTGGGGATTTTTGGGGGGTTTTAAAGGGATTTTTGGGGGGTTTTTTGGGGGCATTTTTTGGGGATTTTTGGGGGTTTTTAAAGAGATTTTTTTAGGATTTTTTTGGGATTTGGGGGGGATTTTAAAGGGAATTTTTGGGGACTTTTTGGGATTTTTGGGGGGATAATTTTGGGATTTTTTTGGGGTAATTTTTGGGTTTTTTGGGATTTTTAAAGGGAATTTTTGAGGGGTTTTAAAGGGATTTTTTGGGGATTTTTTGGGGATTTTTGGGGGATTTTTGGGGCGTTTAAAAGGGATTTTGGGGGGGTTTAAAGGGATTTTTGGGGGATTATTTTGGGGATTTTTAAAGGGATTTTTGGGGGGTTTAAAGGGATTTTTAATGGGATTTTTGGGGGATTTTTAAAGGAATTTTTTTCGGACTTTTGGGGGTTTTTAAAGGGATTTTTAAAGGTTTTTTTATTATTTTAAAGGGATTTTTTTGGGATTTTTTTTTTTATTTTGGGGGGATTTTAAAAGGATTTTTAAAGGGTTTTTTTGGGAGTTTTTGGGATTTTTGGGGGGATAATTTTGGGATTTTTTGGTGGTTTTTTGAGGGTTTTTTGGGGGATTTTTAAAGGGACTTTTGGGGGATTTTTTTGGATTTTGGGGGGATTTTTGGGGCGTTTTAAAGGGATTTTTAAAGGGATTTTTGGGGGGATTTTTTGGGGATTTTTAAAGGGACTTTTGGGGAATTTTTTTGGGATTTTTTTGGGATTTATTTGGGGGGATTTTGGGGATTTTAAAGGGATTTTTGGGGGATTTTTGGGGGGTTTTAAAGGGGTTTTTAAAGGGATTTTCGGGAGATTTTTAAAGGGATTTTTTTGGGATTTTGGGGGATTTTTCTGGGATTTTGGGGGGGCTCCCAAAGTGAAATTTTTGGGGATTTTTTGGGGTTTTTTTTGGGGATTTTTCTGGGATTTGGGGGCTCCCAAAATGAATTTTTTGGGGTTTTTTTTGGGGGGGGGGATTTTGTGGGATTTTTGTGGGATTTTGTGGGATTTTTTGGGGGATTTTTTTGGGGATTTTTGGGTATTTTTGTGGGATTTTGGGGCTCCCAAAATGAAAATTTTTGGGGATTTTGGGGGGATTTTTTGGGGATTTTTTTGTGGGATTTTTGTGGGATTTTGGGGGCTCCCAAAGTGAATTGTTTTGGGATTTTTTTGGGGGG
Organism: Poecile montanus; assembly: GCA_038429875.1. Taxonomy (NCBI): domain Eukaryota; kingdom Metazoa; phylum Chordata; class Aves; order Passeriformes; family Paridae; genus Poecile; species Poecile montanus. The sequence continues at coordinate 49,364 of JBBLMP010000052.1, read as the reverse complement.
ATTTTTGTGGTATTTGGGGGGTCCCAAAATGAAATTTTTTGGGGATTTTGGGGGGATTTTTTGGGGGGATTTTTTAGGGGATTTTTTGGGGATTTTTTTTGGGACTTTTCTGGTATTTGGGGGCTCCCAAAATGAAAATTTTTGGGGATTTTGGGGGGATGTTTTGGGGGATTTTTTTTGGGATTTTTGGGGGATTTTTTTGGGATTTTTTTTGGGACTTTTCTGATATTTGGGGGCTCCCAAAATGAAATTTTTTGGGGATTTTTGGGGGGGATTTTTTTTTAATTTTTCTGATATTTGGGGGCTCTCAAAATGAAATTTTTTGGGATTTTTTTGGGGGGGGATTTTCCTGCGGATTTTTTTTTGGGGGGATGGAGGAGGGGTCTCTCTGCCCCGCCCCCCACCCAACACCCCCTCCCCTCCCCCCCCAGGCCGGGGGTGCTGGTGGTGGGGGATGGGGACGCCCTGGGGGTGACGGTGACGGTGACGAACCGGGGCGAGAGCTCCTTCGGGCCGGCGGTGACGCTGGGACACCCCGAGGGGCTGAGCTACAGGAAGGTGGAGGTGATACAGGTAAGAAAAACACCCCGAAAACACCCCAAAAACACCCCAAAAATGGGACCAAAAACACCCCAAAAACACCCCAAAAAATCCCACAAAAAATCCCTAAAAACACCCCGAAAACACCCCAAAAACACCCCAAAAACGGGGCCAAAAACGGGGCCAAAAGCACCCCAAAAACACCCCAAAAACGGGGACAAAAACACCCTGAAAACACCCCGAAAACACCCCAAAAATGGGACCAAAAACACCCCAAAAACACCCCAAAAACACCCCAAAAACACCCTGAAAACACCCCAAAAACGGGGCCAAAAATACCCCAAAAACACCCCGAAAACACCCCAAAAAATCCCCAGAAAAACACCCCGAAAACGGGGCCAAAAACAGCCCAAAAACACCCCAAAAAATCCCCCCAAAAATCCCTAAAAACAGCCCGAAAACACCCCGAAAACACCCCAAAAACACCCCGAAAAATACCCCAAAAAATCCCCAAAATCACCCCAAAAACACCCCAAAAACACCCAAAAAAATCCCCAAAAAATCCCCAGAAACACCCCGAAAATGGAGCCAAAAACACCCCAAAACACCCTGAAAACACCCCAAAAACGGGGCCAAAAACGGGGCCAAAACCACCCCAAAAACACCCCAAAAAATCCCCAAAAATGGGGCCAAAAACAGCCCAAAAACACCCCGAAAACACCCTGAAAACACCCCCAAAAATCCCCCAAAACACCCTGAAAACGGTGCCAAAAACACCCCGAAAACACCCCAAAAACACCCCAAAAAATCCCCAAAACCACCCCAAAAATGGGGCCAAAAACACCCCAAAAACACCCCAAAAACACCCCAAAAAATCCCCCAAAAAATCCCTAAAAACAGCACGAAAACACCCCGAAAACACCCCGAAAATGGGGCCAAAAACACCCCAAAAACACCCCGAAAATACCCAAAAACACCCTGAAAAACACCCCAAAAACACCCCGAAAACACCCCAAAAACACCCCAAAAACACCCCAAAAACACCCCGAAAACACCCCGAAAATGGTGCCAAAAACAGCCCGAAAACACCCCAAAAACACCCCAAAAAATCCCCCAAAAAATCCCCAAAACCACCCCAAAAACACCCCGAAAACACCCTGAAAACACCCCAAAAAATCCCCCAAAACACCCCGAAAACGGTGCCAAAAACACCCCGAAAACACCCCAAAAAATCCCCAAAAACAGCCCGAAAACACCCAAAAAAATCCCCAGAAACAGCCCAAAAATTGGGGCCAAAAACACCCTAAAAACACCCAAAAAAATCCTCAAAAAATCCTCAAAAACACCCCCAAAACACCCCAAAAATCCCCAGAAACAGCCCAAAAACGGGGCCAAAACCAGCCCAAAAACACCCCAAAAAATCCCCCAAAAAATCCCCAAAAACAGCCCAAAAACGGGGCCCAAACCAGCCCAAAACCAGCCCAAAACCACCCCAAAAAATCCCACAAAAATCCCCAAAAACACCCCAAAAACGGGGCCCAAACCAGCCCAAAAACACCCCAAAAACACCCCAAAAAATCCCACAAAAATCCCCAAAAACACCCCAAAAAATCCCACAAAAATCCCCAAAAACACCCCGAAAACGGGGCCAAAAACAGCCCAAAAACACCCCAAAAAATCCCCCCAAAAATCCCTAAAAACAGCCCGAAAACACCCCAAAAACACCCCGAGAAATACCCCAAAAAATCCCCAAAAACACCCAAAAAAATCCCCAGAAACAGCCCAAAAATGGGGCCAAAAACACCCTGAAAACACCCAAAAAACACCCCAAAACCACTCCAAAAACACCCAGAAAAACACCCCGAAAACACCCCAAAAACACCCCAAAAACACCCCAAAAATACCCCAAAAAATCCCCAAAAACACCCTGAAAACACCCCAAAAACACCCCGAAAACACCCTGAAAATGGGGCCAAAAACACCCCAAAAAATCCCCAAAAAATCCCCGAAAACACCCCCAAAATACCCCAAAAAACACCCCGAAAATGGTGCCAAAAACAGCCCAAAACCAGCCCAGAAACACCCCAAAAACACCCCAAAAAATCCCCCAAAAAATCCCCAAAAACACCCCGAAAACACCCCGAAAAATCCCCCAAAAAATCCCCCAAAAAATCCCCAAAACCACCCTGAAAACACACAAAAAAATCCTCAAAAACACCCTGAAAACTGTGCCAAAAACACCCCCAAAACACCCCAAAAACAGCCAAAAAAATCCCCCAAAAAATTCCCAAAACCACCCCGAAAACAAGGCCAAAAACACCCCAAAAACACCCAAAAAAATCCTCAAAAAATCCTCAAAAACACCCCAAAAACACCCCAAAAATCCCCAGAAACAGCCCAAAAACGGGGCCAAAACCACCCCAAAAACCCCCTGAAAATGGGGACAAAAAATCCCCAAAACCACCCTGAAAACACCCCAAAAACACCCCAAAAACACCCTGAAAATGGGGCCAAAAACACCCCGAAAACACCCCAAAAACACCCCAAAGAAACACCCAAAAAAACACCCCAAAAACACCCAAAAAACCACCCCCAAAACAGCCCAAAAACACCCCAAAAACACCCCAAAAACACCCCAAAAACCACCCCAAAAACGGGGCCAAAAACAGCCCAAAAAGACCCCAAAAACACCCAAAAAACACCCCAAAAAAAACCCCAAAACACCCCAAAAACACCCCAAAAACACCCAAAAAAACACCCCAAAAACACCCCAAAAACACCCAAAAAAACACCCCAAAAACACCCCAAAAACACCCAAAAAAACCACCACAAAAACACCCAAAAACCACCCCAAAAACGGGGCCAAAAACACCCAAAAAGACCCCGAAAACACCCAAAAAACACCCAAAAAAATCCCCCCAAAAATTCCCCAAAACTGCCCCAGTCCCCTCCAGGTGTCCCAGGTGTATCTCAGGTGTCCCCAGGTGTCCCCAGGTGTGTCCCAGGTGTCCCCAGGTGTGTCCCCAGGTGTGTCCCAGGTGTGTCCCAGCTGTCCCCAGCTGTCCCCAGGTGTGTCCCAGGTGTGTCCCCAGCTGTGTCCCAGGTGTCCCCAGGTGTCCCCAGCTGTCCCCAGGTGTCCCCAGGTGTGTCTCAGCTGTCCCCAGGTGTGTCCCAGGTGTGTCCCAGGTGTCCCCAGGTGTCCCCAGGTGTCCCCAGCTGTCCCCAGATGTCCCAGGTGTCCCCAGCTGTCCCAGGTGTGTCCCAGATGTCCCAGGTGTCCCCAGCTGTCCCCAGGTGTGTCCCAGGTGTGTTTGTCACCTGTCCCCAGATGTCCCAGCTGTCCCCAGGTGTGTCCCAGGTGTGTCCCCAGGTGTCCCCAGCTGTCCCCAGGTGTCCCCAGGTGTCCCCAGGTGTCCCCAGGTGTGTCCCCAGCTGTCCCAGGTGTCCCCAGGTGTCCCCAGCTGTCCCAGGTGTGTCTCAGGTGTGTCCCAGGTGTCCCCAGGTGTGTCCCCAGGTGTCCCCAGCTGTCCCCAGCTGTCCCCAGGTGTGTCCCAGGTGTGTCCCAGGTGTGTCCCAGGTGTATCTCAGCTGTCCCCAGCTGTCCCCAGGTGTGTCCCAGGTGTGTCCCAGGTGTCCCCAGCTGTCCCAGGTGTGTCCCAGGTGTCCCCAGGTGTGTCCCCAGGTGTGTCCCAGGTGTGTCCCAGGTGTCCCCAGCTGTCCCCAGGTGTGTCCCAGGTGTGTCCCCAGGTGTCCCCAGGTGTCCCCAGGTGTCCCCAGCTGTCCCAGGTGTGTCCCCAGCTGTCCCCAGGTGTGTCCCAGGTGTGTTTGTCACCTGTCCCCTCAGGCCCCTCGTCGCTCTGTCACCGTTCGTTGTCACTCGGAGGCTCCGGAGGGGCGGGGTCACCTCACGCTGTGCCAGGTGCAGCCGCCGGTGCTGCGGGCGGGGGCCCAGGTGAGCGTGACGTCATCGGCGTCACCTGGGTGACGTCATCGGCATCACCTGGGTGACGTCATTGGCGTCACCTGGGTGACGTCATCGGCGTCGCCTGCGTGACGTCATCCGTGTTACCTGTGCGACGTCATCCGTGTCACCTGTGTCACCTGTGTGACGTCATCCGTGTTACCTGTGTGACGTCATCGGCGTCACCCGGGTGACGTCATCCATGTCACCTGTGTCACCTGTGTGACGTCATCGGCGTCACCTGTGTGACGTCATCCATGTCACCTGTGCGATGTCAGCCGTGTCACCTGTGTGATGTCATTGGTGTCATCTGTGTCACCTGTGTGACGTCATCGGCGTCACCTGTGTGACGTCATCCGTGTCACCTGTGCGATGTCAGCCGTGTCACCTGTGTGACGTCATCCGTGTCACCTGTGTCACCTGTGTGACGTCATCGGCGTCACCTGGGTGATGTCATTGGTGTCACCTGTGTCACCTGCGTCTCACCTGTGTGATGTCATTGGTGTCACCTCTGTGACGTCATCAGTGTCACCTGCGTCTCACCTGTGTGACGTCATTGGTGTCACCTGTGTCACCTGTGTCACCTGTGTGACGTCATCTCTGTGTGTCTCACCTGTGTGACGTCATCTGTGTGCAGGTGTCACCTGTGTGACGTCATCCCTGTGTGTGTCTCACCTGTGTGACGTCATCCCTGTGTGTGTCTCACCTGTGTGACGTCATCCCTGTGTGTGTCTCACCTGTGTGATGTCATTGGTGTCACCCGTGTGACGTCACCTGTCTCACCTGTCCCCTCTCACCTGTGTCACCCGTGTGACGTCACCTGTGTCACCTGTGTGATGTCATTGGTGTCACCTGTGTGACCTCACCTGTCCCCTCTCACCTGTCCCCTCTCACCTGTGTCACCTGTGTGACGTCACCTGTGTCACCCGTGTGACGTCACCCGTGTGACCTCACCTGTCCCCTCTCACCTGTCCCCTCTCACCTGTCTCACCTGTGTGACGTCATCGGTGTCACCCATGTGATGTCACCTGTCTCACCTGTCCCCTCTCACCTGTGTCACCTGTGTGACGTCACCCGTGTGACCTCACCTGTCCCCTCTCACCTGTGTCACCTGTGTGACATCATCGGTGTCACCCGTGTGACGTCACCTGTCTCACCTGTCCCCTCTCACCTGTCCCCTCTCACCTGTGTGATGTCACCTGTCTCACCTGTCCCCTCTCACCTGTCCCCAGGTGATTTTCAGGGTCACTCTGGACGTTCCCCCCCAGGTGGAGCTCGGGGACAGCCTGGAGGTGACGGCCGAGGCCACCAGGTGAGAGGGGACAGGTGAGGGGGGACAGGTGAGAGGGGACAGGTGACCCCAAAGTGACCTCCAGGTGACCCCAGGTGTCCCCAGGTGTGACCCCAGGTGACCCCAGGGGTGACATCAGGTGACCCCACCTGTCCCAGGTGTCCCCAGGTGACTCCAAATGACCTCAGGTGACCCCAGGTGTCCCCAGGTGAGGTTCAGGTGTCCCCAGGTGTACCCCAGGTGTGTCCAGGTGTCCCCAGGTGTCCCCAGGTGTCCCAGGTGTGACCCCAGGTGTGACCTCAGGTGACCCCAGGTGACCCCAGGTGACCCCAGGTGTCCCCAGGTGTGTCCCAGGTGTCCCCAGGTGTCTCCAGATGTCCCCAGGTGTCCCCAGGTGTCCCCAGGTGTGACCTCAGGTGACCCCAGGTGTCCCCAGGTGTCCCCAGGTGTCCCCAGGTGTCCCCAGGTGACCTCAGGTGACCCCAGGTGTGCTGTTCCCGTCCCAGCTCCAATCCAGGTGCGCCGGGCTCGGGTGGGCGGAGCCAACGCGCGACGATCCCGGTCAGGTACCAGGTGTTCCTCGTGCTGGCCAGGTGAGTGACGTCATCGCTGTGACGTCATCGCTGTGACGTCATCAGTGTCACACCTGTGTGACGTCACCTGTGTCTCACCTGTGTGACGTCACCTGTGTCTCACCTGTGTGATGTCATCAGTCTCACCTGTGTGACGTCACCTGTCTCACCTGTGTGACGTCATCAGTCTCACCTGTGTGACGTCACCTGTCTCACCTGTGTGATGTCATCAGTCTCACCTGTGTGATGTCATCAGTCTCACCTGTGTGACGTCATCCATGTCACGTCACCCTTCTCACCTGTGTGACGTCATCTCTGTGACGTCATCTGTGTGACGTCACCTCTGTGACGTCACCCGTCTCACCTGTGTGACGTCACCTGTATGACATCACCTGTCTCACCTGTCTGACGTCACCCGTCCATGTCTCACCTGTATGATGTCACCTGTATGACGTCACCCGTCTCACCTGTGTGACATCACCCGTCTCACCTGTATGACGTCACCTGTATGACGTCACCTGTATGACGTCACCCGTCTCACCTGTATGACGTCACCTGTATGACGTCACCCGTCTCACCTGTATGACGTCACCTGTCCATGTCTCACCTGTGTGATGTCACCTGTATGACGTCACCTGTCTCACCTATGTGACGTCACCCATCTCACCTGTATGACGTCACCTGTGTCTCACCTGTATGACGTCACCCGTCTCACCTGTGTGACCTCACCTGTATGACGTCACCCGTCTCACCTGTATGACGTCACCTGTATGACGTAACCCGTCTCACCTGTGTGACGTCACCCATCTCACCTGTATGACGTCACCTGTGTCTCACCTCTTTGATGTCACCTGTCTCACCTGTATGACGTCATCAGTCTCACCTGTGTGACGTCATCAGTCTCACCTGTATGACGTCATCAGTCTCACCTGTATGATGTCACCTGTCTCACCTGTATGATGTCACTTATATGACGTCACCCGTCTCACCTGTGTGACGTCACCTTTATGACGTCACCTGTCTCACCTGTGTGACGTCACCTGTATGACGTCACCTGTCTCACCTGTGTGACGTCACCTGTCCATGTCTCACCTGTATGACGTCACCTGTATGACGTCACCCGTCTCACCTGTGTGACGTCACCCATCTCACCTGTGTGACGTCACCTGTCCATGTCTCACCTGTATGATGTCACCCGTCTCACCTGTATGATGTCACCTGTCTCACCTGTATGACGTCACCCATCTCACCTGTATGACGTCACCTGTATGACGTCACCCGTCTCACCTGTATGACGTCACCTGTGTCTCACCTGCGTGACCTCACCTGTCCCCCGCAGCTCCCCGGACTCCACCCGTTACCTGAACGTCACTTCCGGCTCCGCCCCTCCCCCCCCCGCCCCCCTCACCCACCGCTACCAGGTGAGCTCACCTGAGTGACGTCATCACCCCTCCCCCCAGGTGTGTGTGACGTCATCCAGGTGAGCTCACCCCTCCCCTCCCCCCCCTCCCCGGGCAGGTGAAGGTGTTGGGGGGGCGGGGCCTGGATGCTGACGTCACCTTTTGGGTCCCCACCCACCTGGGCCAGGTGAGGCTGTGGGAGGAGCTGGAGGTCACACCTGAGCAGGTAAGGGGGGAAAAAACAGCCGGAAAACAGCCGGAAACAGCCGAAATTCCCAAAATTGAACCCAAAAACAGCCGAAATTCCCAAAATTTAACCCAAAAACACCCGAAATTCCCAAAATTCCCAAAATTGAACCCAAAAACAGCCGGAAACACCCGAAATTCCCAAAATTTAACCCAAAACCACCCGAAATTCCCAAAATGAACCCAAAACCACCCGAAATTCCCAAAATTTAACCCAAAAACACCCGAAAATCTCAAAATTTAACCCAAAAACACCCGAAATTCCCAAAATTCCCAAAATTTAACCCAAAAACCACCCAAAAATCCCAAAATTTAACCTAAAACCACCCAAAATTCCCAAAATTTAACCCAAAAACAGCCGGAAAACAGCCGGAAACACCCGAAATTCCCAAAATTTAACCCAAAACCAGCCGAAATTCCCAAAATTTAACCAAAAACACCTGAAATTCCCAAAATTTAACCCAAAAACAGCCAAAATTCCCAAAATTGAACCCAAAAACAGCTGAAATTCCCAAAATTTAACCCAAAAACAGCCGGAAAACAGCCAGAAACACCCGAAATTCCCAAAATTTAACCCAAAAACAGCCGAAATTCCCAAAATTCCCCAAATTTAACCCAAAAAACACCCAAAAAACAGCCGGAAACACCCCAAATTCCCAAAATTTAACCAAAAAACACCCACAATTCCCAAAATTGAACCCAAAAACAGCCGGAAACACCCAAAATTCCCAAAATTGAACCCAAAAACAGCCGGAAAACAGCCGGAAACACCTGAAATTCCCAAAATTGAACCCAAAAACACCCAAAATTCCCAAAATTGAACCCAAAACCACCCGAAAATCCCAAAATTGAACCCAAAAACAGCCGGAAAACAGCCGGAAACAGCCAAAATTCCCCAAATTTAACCCAAAACCAGCCGGAAAACAGCCGGAAACACCCGAAATTCCCAAAATTCCCCAAATTTAACCCAAAAAACACCCAAAAACCAGCCGGAAACACCCGAAATTCCCAAAATTTAACCCAAAACCACCCGAAATTCCCAAAATTTAACCCAAAAACAGCCGGAAACACCCGAAATTCCCAAAATTTAACCCAAAAACACCCGAAATTCCCAAAATTGAACCCAAAAACAGCCAGAAAACAGCCGGAAACACCCGAAATTCCCCAAATTTAACCCAAAAACAGCCGAAATTCCCAAAATTTAACCCAAAAACACCCGAAAATCCTAAAATTGAACCCAAAAACAGCCGGAAAACAGCCGGAAACACCCGAAATTCCCAAAATTGAACCCAAAAACAGCCGGAAAACCCTGAAAACACCCCAAATGAACCCAAAATCACCCAAAATTCCCAAAATTTGCCCCAAAACCAGCCCCAAACCCCCCAAATCTGACCCCAAAATCGCTGAAATTTGTCCCAAAATCCCCCAAATTCAACCCCAAAATTGAACCCAAATTTGACCCCAAAATCCTCGAAATTGAGCCCAAAAATGGCCCAAAATCCCCAGATTTTGTCCCAAAATCCCCAAAATTGAACCCAAAATGTCCTAAAATCCCCAAAATTTCACCTCAAAATGTCCCAAAATCCCTGGAATTTGCCCCAAAATCCCTGAATTTGAACCCAAAATGTCCCAAAATCCCCCAAATTTCACCCCAAAATGTCCCAAAATCCCCAAAATTTCACCTCAAAATGTCCCAAAATCCCTGGAATTTGACCCAAAATCCCCCAAATCCGACACCAAAATGTCCCAAAATCCCCGGAATTTGCCCCAAAATCCCCAAAATTTCACCCCAAAATGTCCCAAAATCCCCAAAATTTCACCTCAAAATGTCCCAAAATCCCCCAAATTCGCCCCAAAATCCCCAAAATTGAACCCCAAAATGTCCCAAAATCCCCCAAATTTCACCTCAAAATGTCCCAAAATCCCCCAAATTTGACCCAAAATCCCCCAAATCCGACATCAAAATGTCCCAAAATCCCCGGAATTTGACCCAAAATCCCCAAAATTTCACCCAAAATGTCCCAAAATTGAACCCAAATTTTACCCAAAATCTCCCAAAATTGAACCCAAAATCCCCGAAATTGAACCCAAAATGTCCCAAAATCCCCGGAATTTGACCCCAAAATGTCCCAAAATCCCCCAAATTTCACCCCAAAATGTCCCAAAATCCCCAAAATTTCACCTCAAAATGTCCCAAAATCCCCCAAATTCGCCCCAAAATCCCCAAAATTGAACCCCAAAATGTCCCAAAATCCCCCAAATTTCACCTCAAAATGTCCCAAAATCCCCGAAATTTCACCCCAAAATCCCCAAAATTTTACCCCAAAATGTCCCAAAATCCCCCAAATTTGACCCAAAATCCCTGAAATTTCGCCCCAAAACGTCCCAAAATCCCCGAAATTTCACCCAAAATGTCCCAAAATTGAACCCAAATTTGACCCAAAATCCCCAAAATTTCACCCAAAATGTCCCAAAAATCCCGAAATTTGACCCAAAATCCCCAAAATTTCACCTCAAAATGTCCCAAAATCCCTGGAATTTGACCCAAAATCCCTGAATTTGAACCCAAAATGTCCCAAAATCCCCAAAATTTCACCTCAAAATGTCCCAAAATCCCCGGAATTTGCCCCAAAATCCCCAAATTTCCCAAAATCCCCGGAATTTGCCCCAAAATCTCCCTCCCCGTCAGGCGGAGCCGCGGTGCCGGGAGGGCCCCGAACACCCGGGGAAGAGCCGGGAACAACCGGAGCTGGAACAGCCGGAGCTGGTGAGAAACAACCGGAATTTGGGGTGAAAAACCGGGAATTTGGGCAAAAAACACCAAAAAATGGGAAAAAAAACAAAATTTGGGGGAAAAATTGGGAATTTTTGGGAAAAAAATTGGGAATTTTTGGGGAAAAAACACCTGGGAACAACCGAACCTGGAACAGCCACACCTGGGGATAAAAAGCCGGAATTTGGGGTGAAAAAACGGGAATTTGGGAAAAAACGGGAAAAAACGGGAAAAAACACGAAATTTGGGGGAAAAAATGGGAATTTTGGGGAAAAAATTGGGAATTTTTGGGGAAAAAACACCTGGGAACAACCGGACCTGGAACAGCTGGAGCTGGTGAGAAACAACCGGAATTTGGGGTGAAAAAATGGGAATTTGGGAAAAAACACAAAAAACGGGAAAAAACACAAAATTTGGGGGAAAAAATCCCAAATTTTGGGAAAAAAATGGGAATTTTTGTGGAAAAAATGGGAATTTTTGGGGAAAAAACACCTGGGAACAACCGGACCTGGAACAGCCGGAGCTGGTGAGAAACAGCCGGAATTTGGGGTGAAAAACCGGGAATTTGGGAAAAAATGGGGAAAAATGGGGAAAAACACGAAATTTGGGGGAAAAAATACCAAATTTTGGGAAAAAAATGGGAATTTTTGGGGAAAAAATTGGGAATTTTTGGGGAAAAAACACCTGGGAACAACCGGAGCTGGAACAGCCGGAGCTGGTGAGAAACAACCGGAATTTTGGGTGAAAAACCGGGAATTTGGGAAAAAACAACAAAAAATGGGAATTTTGGGGAAAAAATGGGAATTTTTGGGGAAAAAAAAGGGAATTTTGGGGAAAAAATTGGGAATTTTTGGGGAAAAAACACCTGGGAACAACCGGACCTGGAACAGCCGGAGCTGGTGAGAAACAGCCGGAATTTGGGGTGAAAAAATGGGAATTTGGGAAAAAACACCAAAAAAAGGGAATTTTGGGGAAAAAATCCCAAATTTTGGGAAAAAAATGGGAATTTTTGGGGAAAAAATTGGGAATTTTTGGGGAAAAAACACCTGGGAACAACCGGACCTGGAACAGCCGGAGCTGGTGAGAAACAACTGGAATTTTGGGTGAAAAACCGGGAATTTGGGAAAAAACAACAAAAAATGGGAATTTTGGGGAAAAAATGGGAATTTTTGGGGAAAAAATGGGAATTTTTGGGGAAAAAAATGGGAATTTTTGGGGAAAAAACAATGGGAATTTTGGGAAAAAACACCTGGGAACAGCCAGAGCTGGTGAGGAACAACCAGAATTTGGGGTGAAAAAACGGGAATTTGGGAAAAAATGGTGAAAAAATGGGAAAAAAATGGGAATTTTGGGGGAAAAAATGGGAATTTTTGGGGAAAAAATTGGGAATTTTTGGGGAAAAAACACCTGGGGAACAACCGGACCTGGAACAGCCGGAGCTGGTGAGAAACAACCGGAATTTGGGGTGAAAAACCGGGAATTTGGGAAAAAATGGGAAAAAAACCTGAAATTTGGGGAAAAAACCACAAATTTTGGGAAAAAAATGGGAATTTTTGGGGAAAAATTGGGAATTTTTGGGGAAAAAACACCTGGGAACAACCGGACCTGGAACAGCTGGAGCTGGTGAGGAACAGCCGGAATTTGGGGTGAAAAAACGGGAATTTGGGAAAAAATGGTGAAAAAATGGGGAAAAAATGGGAATTTTGGGGAAAAAATGGGAATTTTTTTGGGAAAAACAATGGGAATTTGGGAAAAAAACAGGGGAAAATGGGAAAAAATGGGAAAACTGGGAAAAACCGGGAATTTGGGAAAAATAATGGGAAAAAAACTGGGAATTTTGGGGGAAAAAATGGGAATTTGGGGGGAATTCAGGAAAATTTGGGGAAAAATGGGGGAAAACTGGGAAAAAATGGGGAAAATTTGGGAAAAAATGGGAAAATTTGGGGAAAAATCTCAAAAAACCAGGGAAAATTCTGGAAAAATAGGAAAATTTGGGAATAAAATGGGAAATTTGGGGGAAAATGGGGAAATTTGGGAAAAAAAGGGGAAAAATTGGGAAAAAAGGGGAAATTTGGGAAAAAAGGGAAATTTTGGGTAAAAAAAGGGGAAATTTGGGGAAAATGGGGAAAATTTGGGGAAGATTCAGGAAAAAAATGGGAAAATTTGGGAAAAATTTGGGAAATTTGGGGAAAATAAGGGAAAATTGGGGAAAGTTCAGGAAAAAATAGGAGAATTTGGGGGAAATTTGGGGAAAATTGGGGAAAATTGGGGAAAAACCGGGAAAATTTGGGGGATATTTGGGAAAAAATGCAGAAATTTGGGGGGAAATCCTGAAAAAATGGGAAAATTTGGGGAAAAATTTGGGAAATTCAGGAAAAACAGGGAAAATTCGGGAAAAAATGGGGGAAATTCGGGAAAAAGGGGGAAAATTTGGGAAAAAATGGGGAAAATTTGGGGAAAAATCTCAAAAAAAGGGGAAAATTCGGGAAAAATTGGGAAATTTGGGAAAAAAAGGGGAAAATTTGGGAAAACTGGAGAAAATTTGGGGAAAATGGGAGAAATTCAGAGGGAAATCCCCAAAAAATTGGGAAAAATGAGGAAAATTCAAGGAAAATGGGGGAAATTTGGGAAAAATGGGGAAATTTGGGAAAAATTGGGAAAAATGGGGAAAATTTGGAGGGAATTCCCAAAAAAATGGGGAAAATTTGGGAAAAAATTGGAAAATTTGGGGAAAATTGGGGAAAATTTGGGAAAAAAAATGGGGAAAGTTTTGGAAAATTTGGGAAATTTGGGGAAAATTGGGGAAAATTGGGGAAAAAATCAGGAAAAAACGGGGAAAATTGGGAAAAATGGGGAAATTTGGGGAAAATTGGGGAAATTTGGGAAAAATGGGGGAAAATTTGGGAAAAAATGGGAAAATTTGGGAAAAAACCTTGAAAATTTGGGGAAAAATCTCAAAAAACTGGGGAAAATTCTGGAAAAAAAACAGGAAAATCAGGAAAAAACGGGGAAAATTCCCAAAAATTGGGAAAATTCCCCAAAATTGGGAAAATTCGGGAAAATCCCGGGAATGTTTGAGCTGGAATTTGCCCCTCCCCCTCCCCAGGTGTGTCCCGGCCCCGCCCTCACCTGTCGGGAATTCCGCTGCTCCATCCCCCCCCTGAGACCCCCGAAAACCTGGGGGTTCCACCTGGGGGGGAAACTGAGGCTGGAGTGGATGGGACAGGTGAGGGTGGGGGAGGGGACAGGTGAGGGTGGGGGAGGGGAAACTGAGGCTGGAGTGGATGGGACAGGTGAGGGGGGAGGGGACAGGTGAGAGTGGGGGGGGGGGACAGGTGAGGGTGGGGGAGGGGACAGGTGAGGGTGGGGGGAAACTGAGGTTGGAGTGGATGGGACAGGTGAGGGTGGGGGAGGGGACAGGTGAGGGTGGGGGGTGGGGGAGGGGACAGGTGAGGGTGGGGGAGGGGACAGGTGAGGGTGGGGGAGGGGACAGGTGAGGGTGGGGGAGGGGACAGGTGTCCCCCACACCTGGATCGCAAATCCTGTTGGAAAATTGGTCCTCACCTGTCCCCTCCCCCACCCTCACCTGTCCAACCTCACCTGTGTGACCTCACCTGTGTCACCTGTGTGACCTCACCTGTCCCCTCCTCCTCCTCACCTGTCCCACCTGTGTCACCTGTGTGACCTCACCTGTGTCACCTGTGTGACCTCACCTGTCCCCTCCTCCTCCTCACCTGTCCCACCTCACCTGTCCCACCTGTCCCACCTGTCCCACCTGTCCCCCTGTCCCACCTGTGTCACCTGTCCCACCTCACCTGTCCCTCACCTGTCCATGTCTCACCTGTCCCCTCCCCCACCCTCACCTGTCCCCTCCCCCACCCTGACCTGTCCCACCTCACCTGTGTGATCTCACCTGTGTCACCTGTGTGACCTCACCTGTCCCCTCCTCCTCCTCACCTGTCCCACCTCACCTGTGTGACCTCACCTGTGTCACCTGTCCCATGTATGTCACTTGTCCCACCTCACCTGTCCATGTCCCACCTGTGTGACCTCACCTGTGTCACCTGTCCAACCTCACCTGTCCCACCTGTCTCACCTGTGTCACCTGTGTGACCTCACCTGTCCATGTCTCACCTGTCCCCTCCTCCACCCTCACCTGTCCCACCTCACCTGTCCCACCTGTGTGACCTCACCTGTCTCACCTGTCCCACCTGTGTCACCTGTCCCACCTGTCACCATGTCCCACCTCACCTGTCCATGTCTCACCTGTGTGACCTCACCTGTGTCACCTGTGTGACGTCACGTGTGTCACCTGTCCCACCTGTGTCACCTGTCCCATCTCACCTGTCCATGTCTCACCTGTCCCACCTGTGTGACCTCACCTGTGTCACCTGTCCCACCTCACCTGTCCATGTCTCACCTGTCCCCATGTCCCACCTGTGTCTCACCTGTCCAACCTCACCTGTGTGACCTCACCTGTCCCACCTGTCCCACCTGTGTCACCTGTCCCCTCTCACCTGTCCCTCACCTGTCCCCCCTCACCTGTCCCCTCTCACCTGTCCCCTCTCACCTGTCCCCTCTCACCTGTCCCCTCCCCCAGCTCCCCCACCCCAAGCTCCACCTGTCCAGCTCTGCCCAGGTGAGCTTCGACCGGAGACGCTTCCAGAACACCTGGGGAGGCACCGAGCTGCAGGTGAGGGGGGGTCTCACCTGGTTCAGGTGTTCCTCACCTGCTCCAGGGGTTCCTCACCTGATCCAGGTGTTCCTCACCTGAGTTTGGGGGGGTCTCACCTGATCCAGGTGTTCCTCACCTGCTCCAGGTGTTCCTCACCTGATCCAGGTGTTCCTCACCTGGATTTGGGGTTCCTCACCTGCTCCAGGTGTTCCTCACCTGAGTTTGGGGGTTACTCACCTGCTCCAGGTGTTCCTCACCTGGTCCAGGTGTTCCTCACCTGAATTTGGGGTTCCTCACCTGGTTCAGGTGTTCCTCACCTGCTCCAGATGTTCCTCACCGGAGTTTGGGGGGGTCTCACCTGCTCCAGGTGTTCCTCACCTGAATCCAGGGTTCCTCACCTGGTTCAGGTGTTCTTCACCTGCTCCAGGTGTTCCTCACCTGAATTTGGGGGTTCCTCACCTGGTCCAGGTGTTCCTCACCTGCTCCAGGTGTTCCTCACCTGCTCCAGGTGTTCTTCACCTGCTCCAGGTGTTCCTCACCTGCTCCAGGTGTTCCTCACCTGAATTTGGGGGTTCCTCATCTGGTCCAGGTGTTCTTCACCTGCTCCAGGTGTTCCTCACCTGAGTTTGGGGGGTTCTCACCTGGTTCAGGTGTTCTTCACCTGCTCCAGGTGTTCCTCACCTGAATCCAGGGTTCCTCACCTGCTCCAGGTGTTCTTCACCTGCTCCAGGTGTTCCTCACCTGAATCCGGGGTTCCTCACCTGCTCCAGGTGTTCCTCACCTGAGTTTGGGGTTCCTCACCTGCTCCAGGTGTTCTTCACCTGCTCCAGGTGTTCCTCACCTGAATCCAGGGTTCCTCACCTGCTCCAGGTCTTCCTCACCTGGTTCAGGTGTTCCTCACCTGAATTTGGGTTTCTCACCTGAATTTTGGGGGTTCTCACCTGAGTTTTGGGGTTTTAATTTGAATTTTTGGGGTTTCTCACCTGAATTTTGGGGTTTTTCACCCAATTTTTGAGTTTCTCACCTGAATTTTTGGGTTTTTTCACCCAATTTTGGAGATTTTCACCCAATTTTTGGGGTTTCTCACCTGAATTTTATATTTTTAATCTGATTTTTGGGGTTTTTCACCCAAATTTTGGGTTTCTCACCTGAGTTTTGGGGTTTTAATTTGAATTTTTGGGGTTTCTCACCTGAATTTTGGGGTTTTTCACCCAATTTTTGGGTTTTTCACCCAATTTTTGGGGTTTCTCACCTGAATTTTTGGGTTTTTTCACCCAATTTTGGAGATTTTCACCCAATTTTTGGTGTTTCTCACCCAATTTTTGGGGTTTCTCACCTGAATTTTATATTTTTAATCTGATTTTTGGGGTTTTTCACACAAATTTTAGGTTTCTCACCTGAGTTTTGGGGTTTTAATTTGAATTTTTGGGGTTTCTCACCTGAATTTTGGGGTTTTAATTTGAATTTTTGGGGTTTCTCACCTGAATTTTGGGGTTTCTCACCCGAATTTTGGGGTTTCTCACCTGAATTTTGGGGTTTCTCACCCGAATTTTGGGGTTTTTTACCTGAATTTTGGGTTTTTTTACCTGAATTTTGGTGTTTCTCACCTGTTTTTTTTTGTGTTTCTCACCTGTGGCAGGTGCAGACGGAGCTGGAGCGGGTGGAGACCCCCAACCCCCTCCCCCTCATTTTGGGGGCGTCCCTGGGGGGGCTCCTCCTGCTGGGGCTGGTGGCGCTGGGGCTCTACAAGGTGAGGGTCCCCAAAATCGCCCAAAATCACCCCAAAATCTGACCGAAATCCAACAAAATCCAACAAAATCTGACCAAAATCCAAAAAAATCTGACCGAAATCTGACCAAAATCACCCAAAATCACCCAAAATCACCCCAAAATCACCCAAAATCACCCCAAAATCTGACCAAAATCCAACAAAATCCAACAAAATCTGCCCAAAATCACCCAAAATCACTCAAAATCACCCAAAATCCAACAAAATCTGACCAAAATCTGACCACAATCACCCAAAATCTGCCCAAAATCACCCAAAATCTGACCAAAATCTGACCAAAATCACCCAAAATCCACCTGAAATCACCCAAAATCACCCCAAAATCTGCCCAAAATCACCCAAAATCTGCCCCAAATCCACCTGAAATTCAATAAAATCACCCAAAATCTGCCTGAAATCACCCAAAATCACCCAAAATCACACAAAAATCTGCCTGAAATCACCCCAAAATCACCCAAAATCACCCAAAATCCCCAAATCTGCCCAAATTCACCCAAAATCACCCGAAATCCAACAAAATCACCCAAAATCACCCCAAATCTGCCCAAAATCCACCCAAAATCCACCAAAAATTCACCCAAAATTCCCCCAAAATTCATCCAAAATTCACCCAAAATTCACCAAAAATTCACCCAAAATTCACCCAAAATTTAACCCAAAATTCACCCGAAATTCACCCAAAATGACCCAAAATTCACCAAAAATTTGCCCAAAATTCACCCAAAATCACCCGAAATTCACCCAAAAATCACTCAAAATTCACCCAAAATTCATCAAAAATTCACCCAAAATTCACCAAAATGACCCAAAATTCACCCAAATTCACCCAAAATTCACACAAAATGACCCAAAATTCATCAAAAATTCACCCAAAATTCACCCAAAATTCATCAAAAATTCATCAAAATTCACCAAAATTAATCCAAAATTCACCAAAAATTCACCAGAAATGACCCAAAACTTCACCCAAAATTCACCCAAATTCCACCCAAATCCACCCAAAATTCACCCAAAATTCACCCAAAATTCACCCAAAATTAACCAAAATTCACCAAAATGACCCAAAATTAACCCGAAATTCACCCAAAATTCACCAAAATGACCCAAAATTCATCAAAAATTCACCCAAAATTCATCAAAAATTCACCCAAAATTCACCCCAAATTCACCCCAAATTCACCCAAAATTCACCAAAAATCACCCCAAATTCACCCAAAATGACCCAAAATTCACCCAAAATTCACCCAAAATTCACCAAAATTCACCCAAAATTCATCAAAAATTCACCCAAAATTCCCCCCAAAAATCACCAAAAATTTACCCGAAACTCACCCAAAATTCACCCAAAATTCATCAAAAATTCACCCAAAATTCACCCAAAATTCACCCAAAATTCACCCAAAAATTCATCCAAAATTCACCCAAAATTCACCAAAAATGACCCAAAACTTCACCCAAAATTCACCCAAAATTCACCCAAAATTCACCCAAAATTCATCAAAAATTCACCCAAAATCCACCTAAATTCTCCCAAAATTCATCAAAAATTCACCCAAAATTCACCAAAATTCACCCAAATGACCCAAAATCACCCGAAATTCACCCAAATTTTAATTTTTTGTGGTTTTTTTTTGTTGTTTTTCGCAGCTGGGATTCTTCAAGCGCCGCTACAAGGAAATGCTGGAGGGGACCGAGACCCCCGGGGACCCCCCCGGGGACCCCCAGGAATGAGGGGGGGGACCCCAAAATTGGGGGAAATTTGGTAAAAATAAAAGATTAAAAAATAAAATTTGTTTAAAAAAAAAAATTCGGTTAAAAAAATGCAATAAAAAAATTTCAACTGAAAAAAATGCGATGAAAATTCAATTTAAAAATTCAAATTAAAAAATTCAATTTTAAAAAATGCAATAAAAAAAAAATTCCCCCGGATTCGCCCCCAAAATCGACTTTTCTACCCCCAAAATCCCCCCCAAATTCCCATTTCAGTCCCAAATTCCACACAAAATCCCCTGAATTTGCCCCAAAATACCCCAAAATTCTGATTTTTAACCCCAAAATCCCCAAAATTCCAATTTTTAACCCCAAAATTCCCAAAATCCCACCCCAAAATCCCCCAAAATTCCAATTTTAGCCCCAAAATCCCCAAAATTCCACCCAAAATCCCCCAAAATCCCAATTTTTAACCCCAAAATCCCCCAAATTTCACCCAAAACCCCCCCAAAATTCTGATTTTTAACCCCAAAACCCCCCAAAATTCCACCCAAAATCCCCCAAAATTCCCATTTTTAACCCAAAATCCCCCAAATTCCACCCAAACCCCCCCAAAATCCCGATTTTTAACCCCCAAATCTCCCAAATTCCACCCAAAACCCCCAAAATTCCGATTTTTACCCCCAAAATCCCCCAAAATTCCCATTTTTAACCCCAAAAAATCCCCAAAATTCCACCCAAAATCCCCCAAAATTCTGATTTTTAACCCCAAAATCCCCCAAAATCCCAATTTTAGCCCCAAAATCCCCAAAATTCCACCCAAAATCCCCCAAAATCCCAATTTTTAACCCCAAAATCTCCCAAATTCCACCCAAAATCCACCAAAATTCCCATTTTTGACCCCAAAAATCCCCAAAATTCCGATTTTTAACTCCAAAATCCCCAAAATTCCGATTTTTAACCCCAAAATCCCCCAAAATTCCAATTTTAACCCCAAATTCCCCCAAATTTCACCCAAAACCCCCCAAAATTCCAATTTTAACCCCAAAATCTCCCAAATTCCCCCCCAACCCCCCAAAATTCCCATTTTTAACCCCAAAAATCCCCAAAATTCCAATTTTTAACCCCAAAGTCCCCCAAATTCCACCCAAAACCCCCAAAAATTCCGATTTTAGCCCCAAAAATCCCCAAAATTCTGTTTTTTAACCCCAAGATTCCCAAATTTCACCCAAAATCCCCCAAAAATCCCATTTTTGCCCAAAATTTCACCCAAAACCCCCCAAAATTCCCATTTTTAACCCCAAAAATCCCCAAAATTCCAATTTTTAACTCCAAAATCCCAATTTTAACCCCAAAATCACCAAAATTCCACCCAAAATCCCCCAAAATTCCGATTTTTAACCCCAAAAATCCCCAAAATTCCGATTTTTAAGCCCAAAATCCCCCAAAATTCCAATTTTCACCCCAAAACCCCCCAAATTCTGATTTTTTAACCCAAAAATCCCCAAAATTCAGATTTCAACCCCAAAAATCCCCAAAATTCTGTTTTTTAACCCCAAAATCCCCCAAATTTCACCCAAAACCCCCCAAAATTCCCATTTTCAACCCCAAAATCCCCAAAATTCCCATTTTTCACCCCAAAAAACCCCCCCAGTCCCGCCCATGCCCATATATGGACAAAGGGGCGTGGCTTTACGCCATGACGTCACAGTGGGCGTGGCTTTGGGGGGGTGGGCGTGGCCCGGGCACCCCAAAAATCGCCCGGGGACCCCCCCGGGAGCTTCTGGAACTTTCGGGGACCCCAAAAATTCCCGAAATTCACCCAAAAAATCACCAAAAAAAAAAACCCAAAAAATCGCGGCCCCTCCCCCCCCCCTTCCTCCTCCTACCCCCCCCCCCCTCATGTCGCGACAGGTCCCGACAGCGCTCGCGCTGCTGCTGCTGCTGCTCCGTGAGTTTGGGGGGAAATTTGGGAATTTTGGGGAATTTTTGGGGATTTTTGGAAATTTTTGGGAATTTTTGGGATTTTTTAAGGGAATTTTTGGGGATTTTTTGGGGATTTTTTGGGGTTTTTTGGGGATTTTTTGGGGTTTTTTGGGGGATTTTTCGGGGGGATTTTGGGGGGATTTTGGGATTTTTGGGGGGGTTTGGAATTTTTGGGAATTTTTTGGGAATTTTTGGGGATTTTTGGGAATTTTTGGGAATTTTTGGGGATTTTTTGGGGATTTTTTGGGGATTTTTTGGGGATTTTTGGAGGGGTTTTCGGGATTTTTTGGGATTTTTCGGGGGGGTTTTGAGATTTTTGGGGGGGTCTGGATTTTTTGGGAATTTTTTTGGAATTTTAGGGATTTTTTGGGAATTTTTTGGGGATTTTTAGGGAATTTTTGGGGATTTTTTTGGGATTTTTAGGGAATTTTTGGGGGATTTTTTTTTGATTTTTAGGGATTTTTTGGGGGATGTTTTGGGGTTTTTTAAGGGGATTTTGGGGGGAATTTTGGGAATTTTTTGGGAATTTTTTGGGAATTCTTTGGGAAATTTTTTGGGATTTTTTGGGGGATTTTTTGGGAATTTTTTTGGCATTTTTGGGGGGAATTTTTCGGCTTCTTTGGGGATTTTTCCGGGGACTTTTGGGGTTTTTTTGGGGGGTTTTTTTGGGACTTTTCGGCTTCTTTTGGGACTTTCCTCCTTCTTTGTGATTTTTGGGATTTTTTGGGGATTTTTTGGGAATTTTTGGGAATTTTTTGGGAATTTTTTGGGAATTTTTTGGAATTTTTCGGGATTTTTTGGGATTTTTTGGGAATTTTTTTGGGGAATTTTTCTTTGGCGTGGGGGGAGGGGCCACGGGACCGGTCGGACCGGCCCCAAAAAAACCCCAAAAATGAGCCCGGGGGGGTGGGGGAGGGGCGGGGAGGGGGAGGGGGAGGGGCGGGGCCGAACCCCAAAAATCCTCAACCCCAAAAACCCCAAAAACCCCAAATTTTTCCCTCCAAAACCCCCAAAATTCCCGATTTTTTTCCCGCCAAAAGAAGCGCTCGGGAGCGCCGAGGAAGAGGACTGTAAGTTATGCAAATGAGGCGCGGAATATTCATGAGGGGGGAGGGGGGGAGAGACCGAAAATTGGGGGGAGGGGGCACAAAAATGGGGAAAAAAAACCCAAAAATTGGGAAAAATCCCAAAAATTTGGGGTGAAAGTGCCCAAAAATGGGGAAAGAAATCCAAAATTTGGGATAAAAATGCCCCCAAAAATTGGGAAAATGCCCCCAAAATGGGGAAAAACTAAAAATTTGGGATGAAAGTGCCCAAAAATGGGGAAAGAACCCAAAAATTTGGGATGAAAATGCCCCAAAATGGGAAAAAAACAAAAAATTTGGGGTGAAAGTGCCCAAAAATGGGGAAAAAATCCAAAAATGGGGAAAAAAACCCAAAAATTTGGGATGAAAATGCCCCAAAAATGGGGAAAAAAATCCAAAAATGGGGAAAAAATCCCCAAAAATTTGGGATGAAAATGCCCCAAAATGGGAAAAAAAGCCCCAAAAACCCCAAAATTTGGGATGAAAATGCCCAAAATGGGAAAAAAAGACAAAAAACCCCAAAATTTGGGATTAAAATGCACAAAAATGGGAAAAAATCAAAAATTTGGGATGAAAATGCCCCAAAATGGGGAAAAAATGCAAAAATGGGGAAAAAACCCCAAAATTTGGGATGAAAATGCCCAAAAATGGGAAAAAAAGACAAAAAAACCCAAAATTTGTGATGAAAATGCCCCAAAAATTGGGAAAATTCCCCCCAAAATTGGGCAAAGGAGCCAAAAACGGCCAAAAACACCAAAAATGGGAAAAGGGACCCAAAAAAGAGGAAGAGGAAGCCCAAAATTGCCCCTCCCCCACCCCCCCCTCGATGGCGAAACCCCCCGGAATTGGGGGGGGAGGGGCCCCAAAAATGGGAAATGGGGGCACCCCAGAGACCCAAAATCCCCCGAAATTCACCCAAAATTCCCCAAAATCCACCCAAAATGAGCCCAAATCCCTCAAAATTCCCCAAAATTCCCCAAAATCCACCCAAAATTCCCCAAAATGAGCCCAAAATCCCCCAAAATCCACCCAAAATCCACCCAAAATTCCCAAAATCCACCCAAAATTCACCCAAAATCCACCCAAAATTCACCCAAAATTCCACAAAATTCCCCAAAATCCACCCAAAATCCACCCAAAAATCCCTAAAAAATCCCCCAAAAATCCCTAAAAAATCCCCCAAAAATCCAAAAAATCCCCAAAAAAATCCCCAAAAAATCCCAAAAAAATCCCCAAAAAATCCCCAAAAAAACCCCAAAAAATCCCAAAAAATCCCCCAAAAATCCCAAAAAAATCCCCAAAAAAACCCCAAAAAATCCCAAAAAATCCCCAAAAAATCCCCAAAAAATCCCCCAAAAATCCCCAAAAAATCCCAAAAAATCCCCAAAAAATCCCCAAAAAATCCCCAAAAATCCCCAAAAAATCCCCGAAAAATCCCACAAAATCCCCAAAAAAATCCCAAAAAAATCCCCCAAAAATCCCAAAAAAATCCCCCAAAAATCCCAATTTAACACCAAAAAAATCCCCAAAAAATCCCCAAAAAATCCCCAAAAAATCCCAAAAAATCCCAAAAAAATCCAAATTTAACCCCAAAAAATCCCAAAAATATCCCCCAAAAAATCCCCCCAAAAATCCCAAAAAATCCCCAAAAAATCCCGAAAAAATCCAAATTCAACCCCAAAAAAATCCCAAAAAAATCCCCAAAAAACCCCCAAAAAATCCCAAAAAAATCCCCAAAAAATCCCCAAAAAATCCCTAAAAAATCCCCCAAAAAATCCCCAAAAAATCCCCAAAAAATCCCCCAAAAATCCCCAAAAATCCCCAAAAAATCCCCAAAAAATCCCAAAAAATCCCCAAAAAATCCCCCAAAAATTCCCAAAAAATCCCCAAAAAATCCCCAAAAAATCCCGAAAAAATCCCGAAAAAATCCAAATTCAACCCCAAAAAATCCCAAAAAATCTCAAAAAAATTCCCTAAAAAATCCCAATTTAACCCCAAAAAATCCCCAAAAAATCCCCAAAAAATCCTGAAAAAGTCCAAATTCAACCCCAAAAAAATCCCAAAAAAATCCTAAAAAATCCCCCAAAAATCCCCTTTTAACCCCATAAATCCCCAATTTAAAGACCCCAAAATTCATCTTCCTCCAGGGACCTCGTGTGGGCTCTCTCGGGGCCGGGGTCGCGTGGCCGGGGGCTCGGGGGCTCAGCCCGGCCGCTGGCCCTGGCTCGTCAGCCTCCAACTCCGGGGGTCCCACGTGTGTGGGGGGGCTCTGGTGACCCCCGAGTGGGTCCTGAGCGCCGCCCACTGCTTCTGGGGGTGAGATTGGGGGGTCTGGGGGCTTCTGGGGGTGAGATCTGGGGGGATTTGGGGGGATTTTGGGGGGTCTGGGGGCTTCTGGGGGCTTCTGGGGGTGAGATTTGGGGGGATTTGGGGGGATTTTTGGGTAATTTTTCGGGGGTTTGGGGAGGTTAAATGGGGATTTGGGGGGTTTTTGGGGAGATTTTGGGGGTCTGGAGGGAATTTGGGGGGATTTGGGGGGATTTGGGGGGTCTGGGGGCTTCTGGGGGCTTCTGGGGGTGAGATTTGGGGGGTCTGGGGGCTTCTGGGGGTGAGATTTGGGGATCTGGGGGCTTCTGGGGGTGAGATTTGGGGGGATTTGGGGGGTCTGGGGGCTTCTGGGGGCTTCTGGGGGTGAGATTTGGGGGGTCTGGGGGCTTCTGGGGGTGAGATTTGGGGGGATTTGGGGGGATTTTGGGGGGTCTGGGGGCTTCTGGGGGTGAGATTTGGGGGGATTTTGGGGGGATTTTGGGATAAATTTGGGGGTGATTTTTTGGGTAAATTTTGGGTGAATTTGGGGAGAATTTTGGGGTGAATTTTGAGTGATTTTGGGGTGAATTTTGGGATAAATTTTGGGGTGAATTTTGGGGTGATTTTGGGGTGAATTTGAGATAAATTTTGGGTGAATTTTGGGGTGAATTTTGGGTTAAATTTTGGGTGAATTTTGGGATAAATTTTGGGTGATTTTGGGGTGAATTTTGGATAAATTTTGTGTGAATTTTGGGTGAATTTGGGGTGAATTTTTGGTGATTTTTGGGATAAATTTTGGGGTTAAATTTTGGGTGAATTTCGGGTTAAATTTTGGGTGAATTTTGGGATAAATTTTGGGTGATTTTGGGATGATTTTGGGGTGAATTTGGGTTAAATTTTGGGTGATTTTGGGTTAAATTTTGGGTGATTTTTGGGATAAATTTTGGGGTGAATTTGGGTGATTTTGGGGTGATTTTGGGGTGAATTTGGGTGATTTTGGGGTGATTTTTGGGGTGAATTTTGTGTGAATTTTGGGTGATTTTGGGGTTAAATTTTGGGGTGAATTTTTGGTGATTTTTGGGATAAATTTTGGGGTGATTTTGGGTGAATTTGGGTGATTTTGGGATAAATTTTGGGGTTAAATTTTGGGGTGAATTTGGGTGATTTTGGGGTGAATTTTGGGTGATTTTGGGTTAAATTTTGGGGTGAATTTTTGGTGATTTTTGGGTTAAATTTTGGGGTGATTTTTGGGGTGAATTTGGGTGATTTTGGGGTGAATTTTGGGGTGAATTTGGGTTAAATTTTGGGGTGAATTTTGGGGTGAATTTGGGTGATTTTGGGGTGATTTTTGGGGTGAATTTGGGTGATTTTGGTGTGAATTTTGGGTGATTTTGGGTTAAACGTGGTGAATTTTGGGGTGAATTTGGGTGATTTTGGGGTGATCTTTGGGTGAATTTTGGGATAAATTTTGGGGTGAATTTGGATGATTTTTGGGTGAATTTTGGATAAATTTTGGGTGAATTTTGGGTGATTTTTGGGTTAAATTTTGGGGTGAATTTTTGGTGATTTTTGGGTTAAATTTTGGGGTGATTTTGGGGTGAATTTGGGGTGAATTTTGGGTTAAATTTTGGGGTGAATTTGGCTGATTTTGGGGTTAAATTTTGGGGTGATTTTGGGGTGAATTTGGGGTGAATTTTGGGGGAATTTGGGTTAAATTTTGGGTTAAATTTTGGGGTGATTTTTTGGGTGAATTTGGGTGATTTTGGGTTAAATTTTGGGGTGAATTTTGGGTGAATTTTGGGTGAATTTTGGGTGATTTTGGGTTAAATTTTGGGGTGATTTTGGGTGATTTTTGGATAAATTTTGGGTGATTTTGGGTTAAATTTTGGGGTGAATTTTGGGGTGAATTTGAGATAAATTTTGGGGTGAATTTTGGGTGATTTTGGGTTAAATTTTGGGGTGATTTTTGGGTAAATTTTGGGTGATTTTGGGTTAAATTTTGGGTGATTTTGGGGTTAAATTTTGGGGTGATTTTGGGGTGAATTTTGGGTGAATTTTGGGTGAATTTTGGGGTGAATTTGGGGTGAATTTTTGGTGATTTTGGGTTAAATTTTGGGGTGAATTTTGGGTAAATTTGGGGTGAATTTTGGGGTGATTTTGGGGTGAATTTGGGTTAAATTTTGGGGTAAATTTTGGGGTGATTTTGGGGTGATTTTGGGGTGATTTTGGGGTGAATTTTGGGGTGAATTTGGGTTAAATTTTGGGGTGATTTTGGGGTGATTTTGGGGTGAATTTGGGGTGAATTTGGGATGATTTTTGTGTGAATTTTGGGTGAATTTTGGGGTGAATTTTTGGGTGATTTTGGGGTGAATTTTGGGGTGAATTTGGGTGATTTTGGGGTGATTTTGGGGTGATTTTGGGGTGAATTTTGGGGTGAATTTGGGTGATTTTGGGGTGAATTTTGGGTGATTTTGTGTTAAATTTGGGGTGAATTTTGGGGTGATTTTGGGGTGATTTTGGGTGAATTTTGGGTGATTTTGGGTTAAATTTTGGGGTGAATTTTGGGGTGATTTTGGGGTGAATTTTGGGGTGAATTTGGGGTGAATTTTGGGGTGAATTTTGGGGTGATTTTGGGGTGATTTTGGGGTGATTTTGGGGTGATTTTGGGGTGAATTTTGGGGTGAATTTTGGGGTGAATTTGGGTGATTTTGGGGTGAATTTTGGGTGATTTTGTGTTAAATTTGGGGTGAATTTTGGGGTGAATTTGGGTGATTTTGGGGTGATTTTGGGGTGAATTTTGGGGTGAATTTGGGTGATTTTGGGGTGAATTTTGGGTGATTTTGTGTTAAATTTGGGTTGAATTTTGGGGTGATTTTGGGGTGATTTTGGGTGAATTTTGGGTGATTTTGGGTTAAATTTTGGGGTGATTTTTGGGGTGAATTTGGGTGATTTTGGGGTCTCCCCAGCCCCGGGGGTCTCCGAGCCCCCCTCCCCTCCTGGCGGGCGGTGCTGGGGCGGCTGCGGCTGCAGAGAGCGGCCGGAAACCGGAGTGACCACACGAGTGACCACTGGAGTGACCACACGAGTGACCACACGAGTGACCACACGAGTGACCACACGAGTGACCACTGGAGTGACCACTGGAGTGACCACACGAGTGACCACACGAGTGACCACCTGAATGACCTGGCTGGAAACTGGAGTGACCACCTGAGTGACCACTGGAGTGACCACGGGAGTGACCATGGGAGTGACCACTGGAGTGACCTGATTGGAAACTGGAGTGACCACGAGAGTGACCACGGGAGTGACCACCCAAATGACCACTGGAGAAACCACAGGAGTGACCATGGGAGTGACCACGGGAGTGACCATGGGAGTGACCACCTGAATGACCATGGGAGTGACCACGGGAGTGACCCCAGGAGTGACCACAGGAGTGACCCCAGGAGTGACCACAGGAGTGACCATGGGAGTGACCACAGGAGTGACCACCTGAATGAACATGGGAGTGACCCCAGGAGTGACCACTCAAGTGACCACACGAGTGACCACAGGAGTGACCCCAGGACTGACCCCAGGACTGACCCCAGGAGTGACCACTCAAGTGACCCCTCAAGTGACCCCCGGAGTGACCACAGGAGTGACCCCAGGAGTGACCACAGGAGTGACCCCCGGAGTGACCACAGGAGTGACCCCAGGAGTGACCCCAGGAGTGACCACCCAAATGACCCCAGGAGTGACCCCAGGAGTGACCATGGGAGTGACCACAGGAGTGACCACTCAAGTGACCCCAGGAGTGACCCCGGGAGTGACCCCAGGAGTGACCACACGAGTGACCACAGGAGGAACCCCAGGAGTGACCCCAGGAGTGACCATGGGAGTGACCCCAGGAGTGACCACCTGAATGACCATGGGAGTGACCCCAGGAGTGACCCCAGGAGTGACCATGGGAGTGACCACAGGAGTGACCACGGGAGTGACCCCAGGAGTGACCACAGGAGTGACCCCAGGAGTGACCCCAGGAGTGACCACAGGAGTGACCACACGAGTGACCACAGGAGTGACCACACGAGTGACCACCCAAATGACCCCAGGAGTGACCCCGGGAGTGACCCCGAGCAGGGTCAGGAGCTGTCCCTGGCCGAGGTCATTGTCCACCCTCGGTTCCGCGGTGTCCGGAGCGGTCACGACCTGGCCTTGGTCCGGCTCCGGCCTCCGGCCACGCTCGGACCTCGGGTGGGCACCGTCTGCCTGCCCCTCCCCCACCACCCCCCGCCCTTCGGCCGCGGCTGCTGGATGGCCGGGTGGGGCTACCTGGGGGAGAAAGGTGAGTGACCACTCGGAAATGACCCAAAAACACCAAAAACTGACCCAAAACTGACCCAAAACTGACCAAAAACCAAAAAATCTGAGAAAAAAATGACCAAAAACCCCAAAAACTGACCCAAAACTGACCCAAAACACCAAAAACTGACCCAAAACTGACCCAAAAACCCCAAATCTGACCCAAATCTGGGGCTACCTGGGGGAGAAAGGTGAGTGACCACTCGGAAATGACCCAAAAACACCAAAAACTGACCCAAAACTGACCCAAAACTGACCAAAAACCAAAAAATCTGAGAAAAAAATGACCAAAAACCCCAAAAACTGACCCAAAACTGACCCAAAACACCAAAAACTGACCCAAAACTGACCCAAAAACCCCAAATCTGACCCAAATCTGGGGCTACCTGGGGGAGAAAGGTGAGTGACCGCTCGAAATCTGATCAAAAAACCCCAAATTTGAGCAAAATCTGATCAAAAACATCAAAAACTGACCCAAAACTGACCAAAAACCCAAAATCTGAGAAAAAAACCCCAAAATCGGAACAAAAAACCCCAAAATCTGACCCAAATCTGGGGCTACCTGGGGGAGAAAGGTGAGTGACCGCTCCAAAATGACCCAAAAACACCAAAAACTGACCCAAAACTGACCCAAAAACCCAAAATCTGGGAAAAAAATGACCCAAAACTGACCCAAAACTCACCAAAAACATCAAAAATCACCAAAAACTGACCCAAAACTGACCAAAAACCAAAAAATCTGAGAAAAAAATGACCAAAAACCCCAAAAACTGACCCAAAACTGACCCAAAAACCCAAAATCTGAGAAAAAAATGACCCAAAACTGACCCAAAACTCATCAAAAACATCAAAAGTCACCAAAAACTGACCCAAAACTGACCCAAAACTCATCAAAAACATCAAAAATTACCAAAAACTGACCCAAAACTGACCCAAAAACCCCAAATCTGACCCAAATCTGGGGCTACCTGGGGGAGAAAGGTGAGTGACCGCTCCAAAATGACCCCAAAAACACCAAAAACTGACCCAAAACTGACCCAAAACTCATCAAAAACCCCAAATCTGATCAAAATCTGATCAAAAACTGACCCAAAACTCATCAAAAACATCAAAAATCACCA
Source organism: Poecile montanus (assembly GCA_038429875.1). Classification (NCBI taxonomy): domain Eukaryota; kingdom Metazoa; phylum Chordata; class Aves; order Passeriformes; family Paridae; genus Poecile; species Poecile montanus. Next base: position 19,561 of record JBBLMP010000052.1, on the reverse strand, counting down.
AAAACTGACCCAAAACTGACCCAAAAACCCCAAATCTGAGAAAAAAATGACCAAAAACCCCAAAAACTGACCCAAAACTGACCCAAACTGACCCAAAACTGACCCAAAAACCCAAAATCTGAGAAAAAAATTACCAAAAACCCCAAAAACTGACCCAAAAACCCCAAATCTGACCCAAATCTGGGGCTACCTGGGGGAGAAAGGTGAGTGACCGCTCCAAAATGACCCAAAAACACCAAAAACTGACCCAAAACTGACCCAAAAACCCAAAATCTGAGAAAAAAATGACCAAAAACCCCAAAAACTGACCCAAAACTGACCCAAAAACTCATCAAAAACCCCAAATCTGATCAAAATCTGATCAAAAACTGACCCAAAACTCATCAAAAACATCAAAAATCACCAAAAACCCCAAATCTGACCCAAAAACCCCAAAATCTGGCCCAAATCTGGGGCTACCTGGGGGAGAAAGGTGAGTGACCGCTCCAAAATGACCCAAAAATACCAAAAACTGACCCAAAACTGACCAAAAACATCAAAAATCACCAAAAACTGACCCAAAACTGACCAAAAACATCAAAAATTACCAAAAACTGACCCAAAACTGACCCAAAACTGACCAAAAAACCCAAAATCTGAGAAAAAAATGACCCAAAACTGACCCAAACTGACCCAAACTGACCCAAACTGACCCAAAACTGACCCAAAATGACCCAAACTGACCCAAAATGACCCAAAACTGACCAAAAACCCAAAATCTGAGAAAAAACTGACCCAAAACTGACCCAAAATGACCCAAACTGACCCAAAACTGACCCAAAACTGACCCAAACTGACCCAAACTGACCCAAAACTGACCAAAACTGACCCAAAACTCATCAAAAGCATCAAAAACCACCAAAAACTGACCCAAAACTGACCAAAATCTGATAAAAAAACCCAAAATTTGATCAAAAACTGACCCCAAAAAACCCCAAAGCCACCCCCAAAAATCCCAGGTCTGGGGTGAGAATTTGGGGAGGGGTCTCAGGTGACTCAGATTAATTTGGGGAGGGGTCTCAGGTGATTTGGGTCCCTCCCAGGTGCCAAATTTTGGGGTCTCAGGTGCCAAAAATGCCAAATTTTGGGCTCTAAATCCCAATTTTGGGCTCCCAAATCCCAATTTTGGGGTCCCAGGTAATTTGGGGAGGGGTCTCAGGTGACTCAGGTTAATTTGGGGAGGGGTCTCAGGTGATTCAGGGGAATTTGGGGAGGGGTCTCAGGTGATTTGGGTCCCAAATTTGGGTTCTCAGGTGCCAAAAATGCCAAATTTTGGGCCCCCAGGTGCCAAATTTGGGCTCCCAAATGACTCAGATTAATTTGGGGAGGGGTCTCAGGTGATTCAGGTTAATTTGGGGAGGGGTCTCAGGTGATTTGGGTCCCAAATTTGGGCTCCCAGGTGCCAAAAATGCCAAATTTTGGGCTCTAAATCCCAATTTTGGGCTCTAAATCCCAATTTTGGGCTCCCAGGTAATTTGGGGAGGGGTCTCAGGTGACTCAGGGGAATTTGGGGAGGGGTCTCAGGTGATTTGGGTCCCAAATTTGGGGTCTCAGATGCCAAAAATGCCAAATTTTGGGGTCTCAGGTGCCAAAAATGCCAATTTTGGGCTCCCAGGTGCCAAATTTCGGCTCCCAAATTACTCAAATTAATTTGGGGAGGGGTCTCAGGTGACTCAGGGGAATTTGGGGAGGGGTCTCAGGTGATTCAGGGGAATTTGGGGAGGGGTCTCAGGTGATTTGGGTCCCAAATTTGGGGTCTCAGGTGCCAAAAATGCCAATTTTGGGCTCCCAGGTGCCAAATTTTGGGTCCCAGGTGCCAATTTTGGGGTCCCAAATGACTCAGATTAATTTGGGGAGGGGTCTCAGGTGATTCAGGTTAATTTGGGGAGGGGTCTCAGGTGATTTGGGTCCCAAATTTGGGTTCCCAGGTGCCAAAAATGCCAAATTTTGGGCTCTAAATCCCAATTTTGGGCTCCCAAATCCCAATTTTGGGCTCCCAAATGCCAATTTTGGAGTCTCAAATTAATTTGGGGAGGGGTCCCGGGTGTTAATTTGGGTCTGGGGTCTCCCCAGAGCCTCTCCCCCGGGGTTGGCCCCTGCAGGAGCCTCACCTGAGGTGCCAAATTTGGGTTCCCAGGTGCCAAAAATGCCAAATTTTGGGGTCTCAGGTGCCAAAAATGCCAATTTTGGGGTCCCAGGTGCCAAATTTGGGCTCCCAAATTACTCAGATTAATTTGGGGAGGGGTCTCAGGTGACTCAGGGGAATTTGGGGAGGGGTCTCAGGTGATTTGGGTCCCAAATTTGCGTTCCCAGGTGCCAAAAATGCCAAATTTTGGGCTCTAAATCCCAATTTTGGGCTCCCAAATGCCAATTTTGGGGTCCCAGGTAATTTGGGGAGGGGTCTCAGGTGATTCAGGTTAATTTGGGGAGGGGTCTCAGGTGATTTGGGTCCCTCCCAGGTGCAATTTTGGGGTCTCAGGTGTCAATTTTGGGCTCCTAAATCCCAATTTTGGGCTCTAAATCCCAATTTTGGGCTCTAAATCCCAATTTTGGGGTCCCAGATTAATTCGGGGAGGGGTCCCGGGTGTTAATTTGGGTCTGGGGTCTCCCCAGAGCCTCTCCCCCGGGGTTGGCCCCTGCAGGAGCTGCGGCTGCCGCTGCTCTCCCCCCTCACCTGTAACTGCCTTCATCATCACCTGCGGCAGCGACACCTGGCCCGCCCCGCCCGGCCCGGCATGGTCTGCGCTGGGGGGGCTCAGGGGGGGCGCGGCGCCTGCCAGGTGAATTTGGGGAGGGGTCTCAGGGGGGGGAATTTGGGGAGGGGTCTCGGGGGGATTTTTGGGGATTTTTTGGGATTTTTTGGGATTTTTTTTTTATTTTTTTTGGATTTTTTGGGGCATTTTTTGGGGTTAAATTGGGAGTTAAGGGGTTAAATTGAGGCTGGGGGCTCTGGGAGCTGCCGGGTGAATTTGGGGAGGGGTCTCGAGGGGGGGAATTTGGGGAGGGGTCTCGGGGGGAATTTTGGGGATTTTTTGGGATTTTTTTAAATTTTTTTTTTTTTTTTTTTGGGGGGTTTTTTTGGGAATTTTTTGGGGTTTTTTGGGGATTTTTTTTGGTTTTTTTGGGGGATTTTTTTGAGGATTTTTGGGGTTAAATTTGGATTTTTTGGGTTTTTTTTGGGGAATTTTTTGGGGTTTTTTGGGGATTTTTTTGGTTTAAATTTGGATTTTTTGGGGGATTTTTTGGGGGATTTTTTGGGGCATTTTTTGGGGTTAAATTTGGATTTTTTTGGGATTTTTTTGGGAATTTTTTGGGGTTTTTTGGGGATTTTTTGGGGTTAAAATCGGATTTTTTGGGGATTTTTTGGGGATTTTTTGGGGAATTTTTGGGGGGATTTTTGGGGTTATTTTCTGAATTTTTGGGGTTATTTTGGGGGGGTTTTTTTGGGTTTATTTTTGGTAATTTTGGGGTGATTTTGGGGATTTATTTTCAGGCTATTTGGGGTTATTTTTGGGATTATTTTTGGGGTTATTTTCAGGATTTTTGGGATTTATTTTCGGGATTTTTTGGGGTTATTTTTGGGTTTATTTTTGGGATTATTTTGGGGTTATTTTTGGGTTTTTTGGGTTTATTTTTGGGATTTTTGGGATTTATTTTGGGATTTTTTGGGGTTATTTTTGGGGTTATTTTTGGGTTTTTTGGGATTTATTTTCGGGAATTTTTGGGATTATTTTTGGGTTTATTTTTGGGATTTTCGGGGTTATTTTTGGGATTATTTTGAGTTGATTTTCGGGATTTTTGGGATTTATTTTCGGGATTTTTGGGTTTTATTTTTGGCATTTTTGGGATTTATTTTTGGGATTTTTGGGATTTATTTCGAGATTATTTTGGGGTTATTTTTGGGATTATTTAATTTATTTTTTTGGATTTTTTGGGGGTTATTTTTGGGGTTATTTTCGGGATTTTTGGGATTTATTTTGGGGATTTTTTTGGAATATTTTTGGGGTTATTTTCGGGAATTTTTGGGATTATTTTTGGGGTTATTTTTGGGTTTATTTTTGGGATTATTTTGGGGTTATTTTTGGGTTTTTTGGGTTTATTTTTGGGATTTTTGGGATTTATTTTTGGGATTTTTTGGGGTTATTTTTGGGGCTATTTTTGGGTTTTTTGGGATTTATTTTCGGGAATTTTTGGGGTTATTTTTGGGTTTATTTTTGGGATTTTTGGGGTTATTTTTGGGATTATTTTGGGGTTATTTTCGGGATTTTTGGGATTTATTTCGGGATTTTTGGGATTTATTTCAGGATTATTTTGGGGTTATTTTTGGGATTATTTAATTTATTTTTTGGATTTTTTGGGGTTATTTTTGGGGTTATTTTCGGGATTTTTGGGATTTATTTTTGGGATTTTTTTGGGATATTTTTGGGGTTATTTTCGGGAATTTTTGGGATTATTTTTGGGGTTATTTTTGGGTTTATTTTTGGGATTTTTTGGGGTTATTTTTGGGTTTTTTGGGTTTATTTTTGGGATTTTTGGGATTTATTTTCGGGATTTTTCAGGTTATTTTGGGGGTTATTTTTGGGTTTTTTGGGATTTATTTTCGGGATTTTTTGGGATTATTTTTGGGTTTATTTTTGGGATTTTCGGTGTTATTTTTGGGATTATTTTGGGCTGATTTTCGGGATTTTTGGGATTTATTTTTGGGATTTTTTGGGATTTATTTTCGGGATTTTTTGGGATTTATTTTCGGGATTTTTGGGTTTAATTTCATGATTATTTCAAGGATTAATTTCATAATTTTTTTAATTAATTTCCCTTTTTTTTCCCCACCCCCCCAGGCGGATTCCGGGGGTCCCCTGGTTTGTGGGGGGGGTCCCGGGGGTCGCTGGGTTCAATTCGGGGTCCTGAGCTTCGCCCTTGGGTGCGGCCGCCCCAACGGCCCCGCCCTGGCCACGGGGCTGGGGGGGTCCCACTCCCGGTGGCTGCGGCGCCTCCTCCCCCCCGAGGCCTTCGTGGAGCCCCCCGAGACCCCCCCGGAGGAGGGGCTGGAGATCGGGATCTGTAACGGTGAGAAATTGATCAAAAACCTCGAAATTACCCCAAAAAAACGCAAAAAACCGCGTTGAAATTGGCCAAAAATAGCCCCAAAAATCAAAATATTCCGGGAAAAAATCCCCCCAAAAATCCCCAAAAAATGCATTAAAATAGCCCCAAAAATAGCCCCAAAAATCAAAATATTCTGGGAAAAAATCCCATTAAAAATCTCCCAAAAATCCCCAAAAAAATCCCATAAAAAATCCCCAAAAAATCCCATAAAAATCCAAAAAATATCCCAAAAAAATCCCCCAAAAAATCCCCCAAAAAATCCCCCAAAAATCCCCCAAAAATCCCCCAAAAAATCCAAAAAATATCCCAAATTAATCCCAAAAAAATCCCCAAAATATCCCAAAATAATCCCAAAAAAATCCCAAAAAAATCCCCCAAAAAAATCCCCAAAAAATCCCCAAAAAAATCCCCAAAAAATCCCCCAAAAATCCCCCAAAAATCCCCAAAATCCCCCAAAAATCCCCCAAAAATCCCCAAAATTCCCCAAAAATCCCCAAAAAATCCCCAAAAAATCCCCCCAAAATTCCAAAAAGATCCCCAAAAAATCCCATAAAAAATCCCCAAAAATCCCAAAATAATCCCCAAAAAAATCCCCAAAAAATCCCCCAAAATTCCCTAAAAAATCCCATTAAAAATCCCCAAAAATCCCAAAATAATCCCAAAAAAAATCCCCAAAAAATCCCCCAAAATTCCCCAAAAAACCCCATTAAAAATCCCCAAAAAATCCCAAAATAATCCCCAAAAAATTCCCCAAAAATCCCATCCAAATCCCCCCAAATCCCCCCAAAATCCCGGCCCTGGCCACGGGGCTGGGGGGGTCCCACTCCCGGTGGCTGCGGCGCCTCCTCCCCCCCGAGGCCTTCGTGGAGCCCCCCGAGACCCCCCCGGAGGAGGGGCTGGAGATCGGGATCTGTAACGGTGAGAAATTGACCAAAAACCTCGAAATTACCCCAAAAAACCGCGTTAAAATAGGCCAAAAATAGCCCCAAAAATCAAATTATTCCCATAAAAAATCGCATTAAAAATCCCCAAAAAAATCCCCAAAAAATGCATTAAAATAGCCCCAAAAATAGCCCCAAAAATCAAAATATTCTGGGAAAAAAATCACCCCAAAAATCCCAAAAATCCGCCCCAAAATAGCCCCAAAAATCAAAATATTCTGGGAAAAAAATCCCATTAAAAATCTCCCAAAAATCCCAATAAAAATCCCATAAAAAATCCCCAAAAAATCCCAAAATAATCCCCAAAAAATTCCCCAAAATTCCCAAAAAAATCCCCCAAAAATCCCATAAAAATCCCCCAAAATTCCCCAAAAAATTCCATAAAAAATCCCATAAAAAATTCCCCAAAATCCCCCAAAAATCACAAAAAAAATCACAAAAAAAATCCCCCAAAAATCCCCCCAAAATCCAAAAAAAATCCCCCCAAAAATCCCCAAAAAATCCCAAAAATTCCCCAAAAAATCCCCCAAAATTCCCCAAAAAATCCCCAAAAAATCCCATTAAAAATCCCCAAAAAATCCCAAAATAATCCCCAAAAAATTCCCCAAAAATCCCATCCAAATCCCCCCAAATCCCCCCAAAATCCCGGCCCTGGCCACGGGGCTGGGGGGGTCCCACTCCAGGTGGCTGCGGCGCCTCCTCCCCCCCGAGGCCTTCGTGGAGCCCCCCGAGACCCCCCCGGAGGAGGGGCTGGAGATCGGGATCTGTAACGGTGAGAAATTGACCAAAAACCTCGAAATTACCCCAAAAAACCGCGTTGAAATTGGCCAAAAATAGCCCCAAAAATCAAATTATTCCCATAAAAAATCGCATTAAAAATCCCCCAAAAATCCCCAAAAAATCACATTAAAATAAAAAAAAAATTCGGTCCCAAAATCCCCAAAATCCACCCCAAAATAGCCCCAAAAATCAAAATATTCTGGGAAAAAATCCCAATAAAAATCCCATAAAAAATCCCCAAAAAATCCCCAAAATTCCCCAAAAAAATCCCAAAAAAATCCCCAAAAAATCCCAAAATAATCCCATAAAAATCCCCAAAATATCCCAAAATAATCCCAAAAAAATCCCAAAAAAATCCCCCCAAAAATCCCCAAAAATTCCCCAAAAAATCCCCCAAAAAATCCCAAAAAATCCCCCAAAAATCCCCCAAAAATCCCCAAAAAATCCCCCAAAAATCCCCAAAAAATCCCCCAAAATTCCCTAAAAAATCCCATTAAAATTCCCCAAAATTCCCCAAAAAAATCCCATAAAAAATCCCCCAAAAATCCCCCAAAAATCCCCAAAAAATCCCCAAAATTCCCCAAAAAATAAAAAAAAAAAAATCCCCAAAAATCCCCCCAAAATCCCCCAAAATTCCCCAAAAAATCCCATAAAAAATCCCCAAAAAATCCCAAAATAATCCCAAAAAAATCCCCCAAAAATCCCATCCAAATCCCCCCAAATCCCCCCAAAATCCCGGCCCTGGCCACGGGGCTGGGGGGGTCCCACTCCCGGTGGCTGCGGCGCCTCCTCCCCCCCGAGGCCTTCGTGGAGCCCCCCGAGACCCCCCCGGAGGAGGGGCTGGAGATCGGGATCTGTAACGGTGAGAAATTGACCAAAAACCTCGAAATTACCCCAAAAAACCGCGTTGAAATAGGCCAAAAATAGCCCCAAAAATCAAATTATTCCCATAAAAAATCGCATTAAAAATCCCCCCAAAAATCCCCAAAAAATCACATTAAAATAAAAAAAAAATTCGGTCCCAAAATCCCCAAAATCCACCCCAAAATAGCCCCAAAAATCAAAATATTCTGGGAAAAACATCCCATTAAAAATCTCCAAAAAATCCCCAAAAAAATCCCATTAAAAATCCCAAAAATCCCCAAAATACCCCCAACTACCCCCCACACTCCCCCCAAATCCCCCCCACACCCCCCCCAACACCCCCCACCCCCAACCCCCAAATCCCCAAAAATCCCCAAAAATCCCCCCCAACACAACACATCCCCCCCAACAACAATCCCACCCAAAAATCCCCCAAAATCCCAAACAATCCCACAAAAATCCCAAAACAATCCCAAAAAACCCCAAAATTCCCCAAAAAATCCCCCCAAATTCCCCAAAAATCCCCCCAAAAAATCCCCCAAAAATTCCCCAAAAATCTCAAAAAAATCCCAAAAAATCCCAAAAAAATCCCCCCAAAAATTAAAAAAAATCCAAAATAAATCCCAAAAAATCCCCCCCAAAATTCCATAAAAATCCCATTAAAAATCAAAAAAAATCCCCCCAAAATCCCCCCAAAAATCCCAAAAATTCCCCAAAAACCCAAAAAAATCCCCCAAAAAAATCCCAAAAAAATCCCCCCAAAAATCCCAAAAAATTCCCCAAAAAATCCCAAAAATTCCCCAAAAACCCCAAAAAATCCCCCAAAAAATCCCCCAAAAATTCCAAAAAAATCCCCAAAAAATCCCCAAAAAATCCCAAAAATTCCCCAAAAAATCCCCAAAAATTCCCCCAAAATCCCCAAAAAATCCCCAAAAATTCCCCCAAAATCCCCAAAAAATCCCCAAAAATTCCCAACAATTCCCCAACAATTCCCCAAAAATTCCAAAAAAATCCCCAAAAAATCCCCAAAAAATCTCAAAAATTCCCCAAAAATTCCCCAAAAAATTCCCCAAAAAATCCCCCAAAAATCTCAAAAATCCCCCAAAAAATCCCCCAAAAATTCCCCAAAAAATCCCCCCAAAATCCCCAAAAAATCTCAAAAAATCCCAAAAAATTCCCCAAAAAATCCCCAAAAAATCCCCCAAAAATTTCAAAAATTCCCCCAAAAATCCCCAAAAAATCCTCAAAAATTCCCCAAAAATTCCCCAAAAATCCCCCCAAAATCCCAACCCCCCCCGAGACCCCTCCCCAATTTTCTGCCCCTCCCCCCAGGCTGCGGAATGATGGGGGGGCCCCCCCTGCCCCTCCCCCCACCCCCCCGCTGGCCCTGGGGGGTGACGCTGAGGGGGGAGGGGCGACGCTGCGGGGGGGCCCTGCTGGGGGGGGGCTGGGTCCTGACGGCCGCCAGCTGCTTCATCGGGTGAGTCTTTGTTAATTAGCGTTAATTAGCCCCTTAATTAACCTTTAATTAACCCAAAATCCCCAGAAATTTACCCAAAAATTGCCCCAAAATCGCCCCAAATTAACCCAAAATCAGCCCCAAAATCGCCCTGAACCCCCCCCAGCTGCTTCATCGGGTGAGTCTTTGTTAATTAGTGTTAATTAATCCCTTAATTAACCTTTAATTAACCCAAAATCCCCTGAAATTCACCCGAAATTCCCCAGATCCTCCCCAAAACTCCCCAAATTCTCCCAAATTCTCCCAAATTTCCCAAAATTCCCCCAAAATCTCCCAAATCCTCCCCAAATTTCCGCCCAAATTCCCAAAATCTCCCCAAATTCCCTCAAATCCCTCCAAATTTTCCCAAATTCCCCCAAAATCCCCCCAAATTCCCCCAAATTCTCCCAAAATCCCCAAAAATCCCCAAAATCCCCCCAAATTCCCCCAAAATCCCAAAATTCCCCCAAATTTTCCCCAAAATTTCCCAAAAATCCGCCCAAATTCCCCCAAATTCTCCCAAATTCTCCCAAAATCCCCAAAAATCCCCAAAATCCCCCCAAATCCCCCAAAATTTTCCAAATCCCCCCCAAATCCTCCCGAAAATCCACCAAAATCCCTCCAAATTTCCCCAAATTCCCCCAAAATCCCAAAATCTCCCCAAAATCCCCCCAAATTTTCCCAAAATCCCCCAAAATTCCCCCAATTTTCCCAAAATCTCCCCAAAATCCCCCGAAATTTTCCCCAAAATCCCCAAATCCCCCCAAATTTCCCAAATTTTCCCAAAATTCCCTCCAAATCCCCCCAAATCCTCCCAAAATTCCCCAAAATCTCTCCAAATCTCCCCAAAATCCCCCCAAATTATCCCCAAAATCCCCCAAATTCTCCCAAAATTTCCCCAAAATCCCAAAGTTTCCCCAAAATCCCCCCAAATTTTCCCAAATTTTCCCCAAAATCCCCCCAAAATTCCCCCAAATTCCCCCCAAATCCCCCCAAACCTCCCAAAATTCCCCCCAAATCCCTCAAAATCCCAAAATCTCCCCAAATTTTCCCAAAATCCTCCCCAAAATCCCCAAATCCCCCCAAATTTCCCCAAATTCCCCCAAAATCCCCCCGAATTTCCCAAAATTCTCCAAAATCTCCCTTAAATCCCCCCAAAATCCCAAAATCCTCCCAATTTTTCCCCAAATTCCCCCCCAAATCCCCGCCAAATCCCCCAAAATCCCCCCAAAATCCCAAAATCCCCCCAAATTCCCCCAAATTTTCCCCAAATCCCCCAAATTTTCCCCTAAATCCCCCCCAAATCTCCCCCCGCAGGTCTCAGGACCCCCAGGCCTGGGAGGCGGAGCTTTGGGGGGCGGGGCTTGGCTCAGGCCACGCCCCCTCCCCACGCCCCGCCCCCTCCCCACGGGGTTTCCGGCTCCACCTCCACGGGGCCTTCGTGGGGGGGGAGGGGCCGGACCTGGCGCTGCTGAGGCTCCGCCCCCCGGTCACGTGGGGGAGTCACGTGAGGCCCCTGTGCGCCCCCTACCGGAACCACGTGGGGACACCTGGGAGGAGCTGCTGGGCCCTGCTGGGGACACCTGGAGGTACCTGGGGACACCTGGGGACACCTGGGGACACCTGGGGACACCTGGGGACACCCAAAAATACACCTGGGGACACCTGGGGACACCTGGGGACACCTGGGGGGTTAAAAACACACCTGGGGACACCTGTGGACACCCAAAAATACACCTGGGGACACCTGAGATGCACCTGAACCTCACCTGGGGACACCTGGAGGTACCTGGGGGGTTAAAAACACACCTGGGGACACCCAAAAATACACCTGGGGACACCTGGAGGTACCTGGGGACACCTGGGGACACCTGGGGACACCTGGGGACACCCAAAAATACACCTGGGGACACCTGAGATACACCTGAACCTCACCTGGGGACACCTGGGGACACCTGGAGGTACCTGGGGACACCCAAAAACACACCTGGGGACACCTGAGGGCACCTGGACACACCTGGGGACACCTGAACACACCTGGGGACACCTGGGGACAGCTGGAACCCAGTCTGGAACCCAATCTAGAACCTGTTCTAGAACAATCTAGAACCCAGTCTAGAACTGAGTCTAGAACGTTCTAGAACCCAGTCTAGAACCGCTCTAGAACGTTCTAGAACCGCTCTAGAACACACCTAGAACCTGATCTAGAACTGAGTCTAGAACGTTCTGGAACCCAGTCTAGAACCCGATCTGGAACACACCTGGAACACACCTGGAACACACCTGGGGACACCTGGGGACACCTGGGGACACCTGGGGACACCTGGGGGGACATTGGGGACACACCTGGAACACCTGGAACACACCTGGGGACACCTGGGGTCACACTTGGGGACACATCTGGGGACACCTGAGGGTGAGGGGACACACCTGGGGACACCTGGAACACACCTGAACCTCACCTGGGGGACACCCGGGGACACCTGGGGGGGATAAAAACACACCTGGGGACACCTGGGGGGAGCTGGGACACACCTGGGGACACCTGAAAATACCTGGGGACACCTGGACACACCTGGGGGGGATAAAAACACACCTGGGACACACCTGGGGACACCTGGGGGGACATTGAGGACACACCTGGAACACACCTGGGGACACCTGGGGACACCCAAAAACACACCTGGACAGACCTGGAACACACCTGGGGACACCTGGAACACACCTGGGGACACCTGGAACACACCTGGGGACACCTGAGATACACCTGGGGACACCTGGGGACACCCAAAAACACACCTGGACACACCTGGAACACACCTGGACACACCTGGGGACACCTCTGGGGGACATTGGGGACACACCTGGAACACCTGGAACACACCTGGGGACACCTGGGCACACCTGGAACACACCTGGACACACCTGGGGACACCTGAGATACACCTGGGGACACCCAAAAACACACCTGGAACACACCTGGGGACACCTGAACCTCACCTGGGGACACCTGAACCTCACCTGGGGACACCTGAACCTCACCTGGGGACACCTGGGGACACCTGGAACACACCTGGACACACCTGGGGTCACACCTGGGGTCACACCTGTCCCTCACCTTCCTCACCTGTCCCCACCCGTCCCCTCCCCCGCAGGTCCCCGGGATCCCCCCCAGGTGCGGCCGCTCCAGGTGAATCCCCGGCCCTGCCCCCACCCAAACAATTCCCGGAATTCCCAAAATCCCCAAAGTTTCTGCCTGGAGCTCGACCCGGGGACCTCCGAGTGCCAGGTGAGGGGGATTTGGGGGAATTTTGGGGATTTTGGGGAATTTGGGAATTTTTGGGAATTTTTGGGGGGATTTTTTGGGATTTTTTTCTGAATTTTTGGGGATTTTTTCTGAATTTTTTTGGGATTTTATTGGAATTTTTGGGGGGATATTTTTTTAATTTTGGGGGGATTTTGGGGGGGATTTTTTGGGGAATTTTGGAGGTTTTTTGGGGGGAGTTTTTGGGATTTTTTAGGGATTTTTTGGGGAATTTTGGGAAATTTTTGGGAATTTTGGGGGGATTTTTTGGGGATTTTTGGGGGATTTTTTGGGATTTTTTGGGATTTTTTTTTAATTTTTGGGGGGATTTTTGAGGATTTTTTTGGGGATTTTTTGGTGATTTTTTGGGATTTTTTGGGGATTTTTTGGGAATTTTTTTGGGGATTTTTGGGAGATTTTTGGGGAATTTTGGGAAATTTTTGGGAATTTTGGGGGGATTTTTTGGGATTTTTTTGGATTTTTTCGGATTTTTTTGGGATTTTTTTGGGATTTTTTGCCAGGTGAGGGGGAAGGGGAGGAGGGAATTTTGGGGGGATTTGGGGAAATTTGGGGATTTTGGGGATTTTTGGGGATTTTTTGGGATTTTTTGGGGGGAATTTTTTGGGATTTTTTCTGAATTTTTTGGGTTTTTTATTGGATTTTTTAGGAATTTTTGGGGGGGATTTTTTGGGGATTTTTTGGAATTTTTGGGGGAATTTTTAGGGAATTTTTGGGGAATTTTTGGGATTTTTGGGAATTTTGGGGGGATTTTTTGGGGGATTTTTGGGAAATTTTTAGGGATTTTTTGGGATTTTTTTGGGAATTTTTAGGGAATTTTTGGGGGATTTTGGGGGGATTTTTATGGGATTTTTTAATGGGATTTTTTGCCAGGTGAGGGGGAGGGGGAGGAGGGGATTTTGGGGAGATTTGGGGATTTTGGGGACTTTTTGGTAATTTTTGGGATTTTTGGGGGATTTTTTCTGGGATTTTTTGTGATTTTTTTTATTATTTTTTTGGGGATTTTGGGGGGGAATTTTTGGGTGGTTTTTGAGGTATTTTGGGACATTTTGGGGGTTGATTTTGGGGCGGTTTTTGGGACATTTTTGGGGGTTGATTTTGGGGTATTTTGGGACATTTTTGGGGTATTTTGGGGCCTTTTGGGGGTTGTTTTTGGGGCAGTTTTGGGGTGGATTTTGGGGCGATTTTTGGGGTATTTGGGGCAGTTTTGGGGTATTTTTTGGGATGATTTTTGGGGTATTTTGGGCTGGTTTTTGGGGTGTTTTGGGGCGGTTTTGGGGCTGATTTTGGGGCGGTTTTGGGTCGATATTTGGAACAATTTCTGGGATATTTTGAGGCGGTTTTGGGGAAGTTTTGGGGTGAATTTTGGGGCAGTTTTTGGGGTGTTTTGTGCTGGTTTTTGGGGTATTTTGGGGCCTTTTGGGGGTTGATTTTAGGGCGGTTTTTGGGGTATTTTGGGACATTTTGGGGGTTGATTTTAGGGCGGTTTTGGGGTATTTTTGGGCCGATTTTTGGGGTATTTTGGGGTGAATTTTTGGGGTATTTTGGGGCAGTTTTGGGGTTGATTTTGGGGCGGTTTTGGGTCAATTTTTGGGGTGGTTTTGGGGTTAATTTTGAGGTGATTTTTGGGGCAATTTTGGGGTATTTTGGGACAGTTTTGGGGTCGATTTTTGGGTGGTTTTTGGGGTATTTTGGGGCATTTTGGGGGGATGTTTTTGGGGTGAATTTTGGGGTATTTTGGGGCAGTTTTTGGGGTATTTTGGGGCAATTTTTGGGGGGTGATTTTGGGGTGGTTTTGGGTCGATTTTTGGGGTTTTTTGGGACAGTTTTGGGGTCGATTTTTGGGGTATTTTGTGACAGCTTTAGGGTTGATTTTTGGGTGGTTTTTGGGGTATTTTAGGCCATTTTGGGGGTTGATTTTGGGGCGGTTTTTGGGACATTTTTGGGGGTTGATTTTGGGGTATTTTGGGACATTTTTGGGGTTGTTTTTGGGGCAGTTTTGGGGTGGATTTTGGGGCATTTTGGGGTTGATTTTGGGGCAGGTTTTGGGGTAATTTTTGGGGCGATTTTTGGGTTATTTTGGGCTGGTTTTTGGGGTATTTTGGGCCATTTTGGGGGTTGATTTTGGGATGATTTTGGGGCGGTTTTTGGGGTATTTTTTGGACGATTTTTGGGGTATTTGGGGCATTCTGGGGGATGTTTTTGGGGCAGTTTTTGGGGTATTTTGTGGCATTTTTGGGGTTGATTTTGGGGCATTTTTGGGGTCGATTTTTGGGGTATTTTGGGGCCTTTTGAGGGTTGATTTTGGGCCATTTTTTGGGCTATTTTGGGGTGAATTTCGGGCAATTTTGGGTTATTTTAACCCCGTTTTTTTGGGCAATTTCACCATTCTGACCCGGGATTTATTTTGGGGTCCCCCCCAGGCGGATTTGGGGTCCCCCCTGGCCTGCCAGGAGCGGGGGCTCTGGTTCCTGCTGGGGGTGGCGGCCCCGGGGGGGGGCTGCGGGGGTGGGGGAGGGGCGGACCCCCCCGTTTCACCGCCCTGCCCCCGCACCAGCGCTGGATTTCGGGGGTCGCCCGCGAGGTTTTGTTCGCCGAGACCCCCCCGGACCCCCGGGACGAGGAGCGGGAAGAGCTCGAGGGGGACCCCCAAAGTTTGGGGGGCCCCGATTTGGGGGGAAACCCCGATTTTGGGGGAAACCCCAATTTTGGGGGAGGAAACCCCGATTTTGGGGAAGAAAATCCCAATTTTGGGGGGGAAAATCCCGATTTTGGGTGGAATTCGGGGGGTCCCGGCAACGGGAGCGGCCCCTGGGATTGGGGGGACCCCGTGACGTCATCGGCGGGGGAGGGTTCGGGGGTCCCCGTGACGTCATCGCCGGCGGGGAACCCCGTGACGTCATCGGCGGGGGAGGGTTCGGGGAGTCCCGTGACGTCATCGCCCGCGGGAAACCCCGTGACGTCATCTCGCCCGCGGGAAACCCCGTGACGTCATCACCCGGGGAGGGTTCGGGGACCCCGAGGGACCCGGAAATTTCGGGGACCCCCGTGACGTCATCGCCCTCGGGGACCCCCGTGACGTCACCGGAAATTTCGGGGGGTCCCCCATGAAAAATTTGGGGGGGGGGGGGAGGGGCCAGGAGGGGCTGACCCCTCCCCCCACCCCCCCCAAAAAAATTTTGGGGGGTTTCGGGGATTTTTTGGGGGGGGAATAAATCGGTGATGGAGCTGCAGAGACCCCGCCTGGAGTTTGATTTTGGGGAGGGGTCCCCCCCCCAAAAAAATCCCAATTTTGGGAATTCCCCTCCCCCACCAAAAATTTTGGGAGTTCCCCTCCCCCACTATTTAAAAAAATAAAACCCAAAAAAGGCTGAAATCGCCCCAAAATTCACACCCGGGTGGGTTAAAAACTCAAAATCCACTCGGAATCCCCCAAAAAAATCCTAAAAATCCCCAAAAACCCTAAAAATCCCTAAAAATCCCTAAAAAATCCCAAAAATTCCCCAAAAACCCCACAAAAAGCCCCCTAAAAATCCCCAAAAGCCCCCAAACCCCCCAAAAATCGCCAAAACCCCGCAAAAATCCCCCAAAAAACCCTAAAAATCCCCAAAAATCTCAAAAAATCCCCAAAACCCCCCAAAAATCCCCAAACCACCCAAAAAATCTCCAAAAATCCCCAAAATCCCAAAATAATCCCAAAAAATCCCCAAAAATCCCCAAAAAATCCCCAAAACCCCCAAAACACCCTAAAAATCACAAAAAATCCCCTAAAAATCCCCAAAATTCCCCAAAAATCCCCAAAAATCTCCAAAAATCCCCCAAACCCCATAAAAATCCCCAAAACCCCCCCAAAAATCCCCCAAATCCCCAAAACCCCCTAAAAATCCCCAAAATCCTCAAAAATCCCAAAAAACTCCCCAAAAAAACCCCAAAAACCCCAAAAATCCCCAAAAATCGCCAAAACCCCCCCAAAACACCCCAAAAATCCCCCAAAAATCCCCAAAACCCCCCAAAAAACCCCAACCCCCCCAAAACACCCCAAAAATCCCAAAAAAATCCCAAAAAATCTCCAAAAACCCCAAAAAATCCCCAAAACCCCCCAAAAATCTCCCCAACCCCCCCAAAATCCCCCAAAACCCCCCAAAAATTCCCCTCCCCCACCCCCTTTGTGGCGCCGAGAAACCGGAAGTGATTTGGCCACGCCCCTCCCCCTCCCGGGGACTCAGCCAATCAGCGCTTCCGCCTCATCCCGGCTCGGCCAATCAGCGTCCGAGCCTTCCCCGGAAGCCCCGCCCACTTCTGCACCCGCCCCTCCCCCACCTCCCCGGTCCTAGCGCCGCCGCCGCTCCCGCCCGAACCCCCCTCCCCTCCCCCACAGGTAAGGTTTTGGGGACCCCTCCCCCACCCCTAAAAAATCCCCTCCCCACCCCAAACCCCTCCCCCCACCCCCCAAAAAAATCCCGCCAAAAAAACCCCAAAAAACCCCAAAAAATCGGGATTTTCCTGCCCCTCCCCCACCCCTAAAAAATCCCCTCCCCCACCCCAAACCCCTCCCCCCACCCCCCAAAAAAATCCCGCCAAAAAAACCCAAAAAAACCCCAAAAAATCGGGATTTTCCCGCCCCTCCCCCACCCCTTAAAAATCCCCTCCCCCACCCCAAACCCCTTCCCCACCCCCCAAAAAAATCCCGCCAAAAAAACCCCAAAAAACCCCAAAAAATCGGGATTTTACTGCCCCTCCCCCACCCCTAAAAAATCCCCTCCCCCACCCCAAACCTCTCCCCAAAAAACCCCAAAAAAACCCCAAAAAAGCCCCAAAAAATCGGGATTTTCCCGCCCCTCCCCACCTCTAAAAAAATCCCCTCCCCTACCCCAAACCCCTCCCCAAAAAAACCCAAAAAAAAACCCCAAAAAATCGGGATTTTCCTGCCCCTCCCCCACCCCTAAAAAATCCCCTCCCCCACCCCAAACCCCTTCCCCACCCCCCAAAAAAATCCCACCAAAAAAACCCCAAAAAACCCCAAAAAATCGGGATTTTTCTGCCCCTCCCCCACCCCTTAAAAATCCCCTCCCCCACCCCAAACCCCTCCCCCAAAAAAACCCCAAAAAACCCCAAAAAAGCCCCAAAAATCGGGATTTTCCCACCCCTCCCCCTCCCCTTAAAAATCCCCTCCCCCACCCCAAACCCCTCCCCCACTCCCCAAAAAATTCCGCCAAAAAAATCCAAAAAAACCCCCAAAATTCGGGATTTTCCCGCCCCTCCCCCACCCCTAAAAAATCCCCTCCCCCACCCCAAACCCCTCCCCAAAAAAACCAAAAAAAAACCCCAAAAAGCCCCAAAAATCGGGATTTTCCTGCCCTTCCCCCACCCCTAAAAAATCCCCTCCCCCACCCCAAACCCCTCCCCCACCACCCTATAAAATCCCGCCAAAAAAACCCCCAAAAAAACCCAAAAAATCGGGATTTTCCCGCCCCTCCCCCACCCTTAAAATTCCCCTCCCCCACCCCAAACCCCTCCCCAAAAAACCCCCAAAAAACCCCAAAAAAGCCCCAAAAATCGGGATTTTTCTGCCCCTCCCCCACCCCTAAAAAATCCCCTCCCCCACCCCAACCCCCGCCAAAAAACCCCCAAAAAAACCCAAAAAAACACCCAAAAAATCGGGATTTTCCTGCCCCTCCCCCACCCCTAAAAAATCCCCTCCCCCACCCCAAACCCCTCCCCACCCCCAAAAAAATCCCGCCAAAAAAACCCCCAAAAAAACCCCAAAAATCGGGATTTTCCCGCCCCTCCCCCACCCCTAAAAAATCCCCTCCCCCACCCCAAACCCCTACCCAAAAAAAACCCAAAAAAACCCCAAAAAAGCCCCAAAAATCGGGATTTTTCTGCCCCTCCCCCACCCCAAACCCCTCCCCAAAAAACCCAAAAAAAACCCCAAAAAAGCCCCAAAATTCGGGATTTTCCCACCCCTCCCCCACCCCTAAAAAATCCCCTCCCCCACCCCAAACCCCTCCCCAAAAAACCCAAAAAAACCCCAAAAAAACCCCAAAAAACCCCAAAAAACCCCAAAAATCGGGATTTTCCCGCCCCTCCCCCACCCCTAAAAAATCCCCTCCCCCACCCCAAACCCCTCCCAAAAAAAAACCCAAAAAAACCCCAAAAACCTCCCCAAAAAATCGGGATTTTCCCGCCCCTCCCCCACCCCTAAAAAATCCCCTCCCCCACCCCAAACCCCTCCCCCACCCCCCAAAAAAATCCGCTAAAAAAAAACCCCAAAAACCAAAAAAATCGGGATTTTCCCGCCCCTCCCCCACCCCAAAAAATCCCCTCCCCCACCCCAAACCCCTCCCCAAAAAACCCAAAAAAACCCCCAAAAAAGCCCCAAAAAAACCCCAAAAAAACCCCAAAAAATCGGGATTTTCCTGCCCCTCCCCCACCCCTAAAAAATCCCCTCCCCCACCCCAAACTCCTCCCCAAAAACCCTAAAAAAATCCGCCAAAAAACCCCAAAAAAACCCAAAAATTGGGATTTTCCTGCCCCTCCCCCACCCCTTAAAAATCCCCTCCCCCACCCCAAACCCCTCCCCAAAAAACCCCAAAAAACCCCAAAAAAATCTCAAAAAATCGGGATTTTCCCGCCCCTCCCCCACCCCTAAAAAATCCCCTCCCCCACCCCAAGCCCCTCCCCAAAACCCAAAAAAAAAACAAAAAACCCCCAAAAAATCGGGATTTTCCTGCCCTCCCCCACCCCTAAAAAATCCCCTCCCCCACCCCAAACCCCTCCCCCACCCCCAAAAAATCCCGCCAAAAAAACCCCCAAAAAACCCCAAAAAATCGGGATTTTCCCGCCCCTCCCCCACCCCTTAAAAATCCCCTCCCCCACCCCAAACCCCTCCCCAAAAAACCCCAAAAAAATCCCGCCAAAAAACCCCAAAAAAACCCCAAAAAAGCCCCAAAAAATCGGGATTTTTCTGCCCCTCCCCCACCCCTAAAAAATCCCCTCCCCCACCCCAAA
>JBBLMP010000051.1:247500-250000 GCA_038429875.1 Poecile montanus | reverse complement strand
AGCTAGCTGCGTTCTTCATCGACGCACGAGCCGAGTGATCCACCGCTAAGAGTTGTCTGGCTTTCGGCACCGACCCCGCACGCGCGGAGGGGCCGGGACCGCTCGCGTGAAGCGGCCCCCTCGGTTTTGCGGCGAGGAGGCGCGGCCGCGCCAACCTCGCCATCGACCGTACGAGCACAAAGGAGACGACAAACGGAAGGGAAAAAAAAAAAAAGGAGAAGCCCACGGAACGCTCCGAAAGGCCAGCCCGAAGACAGGGCGGGGGGGCCCGCGCCCCCGACCGCCTCCCCCCCCTCCCCCCGGGCGAGGGGAGGGAAAAGAGAGACGCCGCCGGCACACATCGCGTGCCGTCTTTCGGAGACGGCCCAGGCGCCCGGGCTCGGCCCGGCCTCCGCGCGGAGAGCCGCGCGGCGCGTGCCAGACTGCGGGGGGGCTACGGCGCCCGCGCCCGGCCTCCTCTCTCTGAACGGGACGACGCGGGCACGAGGCCGGGGGGCCGCGGCCGCCCGCCACCCGCCTCGCGCTCGCCTCCACCTCGACCGCTGCGCGGGCTCGCGCCCGCGCAGCGCCACCGCGCCGCCGCGCGCGGCGCGCCTCTCCTCCCCGCTCACGGGCCGCCCCTTCCCAGCGCCCGAGACGGCAACGCGACGAGCGCCGGCACCGCCGGCGCCGCCCCCGGCCGGGGACCGCTTCCCCGCCGGAAGGCGAGCGCCTCGCGGCCGCGCTCCGACAGCCAGCGCCGGGAGGCGGGCGCCGCCGAGGCGCGAGCCGGCGTCGCGAGCGCCCGAGGCCTGCCGGAAGGCAGAGGACCCGCCGCCACCGGGGCCGCACTCCCGGGACCGCCGCCGCCGCTTCGCACCGTCGGGGCCCCTTCCGCGGGCACGCGCCCTGCGGGAGGGGCCGTGCGGCGGACGCCCGCCGCACGGCCTCGAGCGTTCCCTGCGGCCCACACGCGGCCTTCGGGAAGGGCGACGGGGAAGCGACGGGCAGGGCCCGGGCCGGGACCGCCGCCGGCGACGACGGGGGCCTCCCGGCCGACCGTCCCACCAGGGGGACACCCGTCGAGCGGCGCCGCCGCCGCTCGGCACGGGGTCACCCGCGCTCGCCGGGCCTCCGGCCGCCGGAGGCGACCGACGAGCGCCCGCCCGGGCGGGGGGGCGTGCGGTTCGGCCGGGGACGAACCGGCGGACGGCGCCACCGCGCGCGTCCGGGGAAGGCAAGGAGCGCCCCGAGGAGGAGGAGGAGACGCGCGCCGACGCGGCCGGCGCGGCCGAGGCGAGGGAGCGCGGGGGGCGCCCGAGGGCCGCGACCCCGAGGTCGCACAAGGAGGCGGAGAAGCGCGCGGGGCGCTTCTCCGCCGGCGCCGCCCCGTTCCGAGGAGACCGGATCGGCCCCGCGGCCGACAGCGCGCCACGGCCTCGCCGCCGAGACCGGGCCGCGGAGAGGGGGGGGAGGGGGGCTGGACGCCCCCTCCCCGGCACGGCGCGGCCGACGACGGCCGCGACGAAGTCGACGACGACGACGACGACGAGCGGGGGGGGACCGGTCGCGACGGACGCCACCGCAGGGGATCAGCGGGAGTAGCTCCCCACCCCTCAATGACGCCGCGCCGCCACCGGCCGGGCACCCGCCGCCGCCGCCGCCGCCGCCGGCACCGCCGCCGCCGCCGGGGCGCGCCGTGCCGCCCGAGTCTTTAAACCTCCGCCCGGCCTCGGCGGCCCTTTCGGGCCCCACCCAACCCCGCGCGCCCGCGGCCGGCGTTTGACGACGCCGAGGCGCGAGCGGGAGAAAGGGAAAAGGCTCGGGGAACCGCCGAGGCGCGGAGCGCTAGGTACCTGGCCCTGGGGTGAGGGAAACGACCTGGGATGGCCCCGCCGGGGTGCCTCCCCCCCGTTGCTGCCACCCTCGGGGGAGCGTCCGCCGGCGGGGGCGCGCCTGACATCCGCCGCCGCCACCGCGGCCGTCCTGGCTCGGGGCCCGGGGTTTCCCTCAGCAGCCCGGCGCTGCGCCCGAGAGGACCGCCGCGGCTCGGCCCGTGTCCCCGCCGGAGCGGGAGGGGCAAGCGCGGCCCGGCCGGCCGAGCGACCTCACAGCGGCGACCGCACCGAGAGGGGCCCGACGACGTCGACGGGGGCGAAGAACGTCTCCGCCGCCGCCGCCGCGCCCGACCCGGTGGCGGTCCCCACGCCCGCGCGCGCGCGCGCGCGCAACCCTGGAAGCGAGGCCCCGGAACGCCCGGGGGGGAACCCGGCCCTCCGAGCTCCTCTGTGCGGTTCGCGAGGGGCCGTTCGGCCCCGGAGCGGGACCCGTGGTGGTGGTTTTTTTTGCCGGGCGGCAAAAAAAGAAAGCGGTCCCGCTCCTCCGGTGCGGGAAGGGCCGGAGGAGCCGCCTCCTCCGAGCCCCGAAGGCGCCCGCGCGCCTCCGGGAGGGGGGCCGTGCCGAGCACCCCCCTCCCTCCCGCACGCGGGACGGCTTCTCGCGCGCCGCCGCCGAGGAGAGA
>JBBLMP010000051.1:230000-242500 GCA_038429875.1 Poecile montanus | reverse complement strand
TCTCCCGTCACCCAGCCCCTGGAGCGGCAAAAACCGGGGCAAAGCCGAAGGCAAGGCCGCGCGCCCCACCGGGCGTCCCCCGCAGCCCCTTTCCGACAAACACGGCTCTCTCACACCTGGCAACAGCGGGTCGGGAGCGGGGAACGGGGCGCCGCCAACCTCGGCCGACCGGGCAACCCGGTCTTCGGGACTCTCGGGGAAGGGCCGGGGGGGGTAAAGCCTCGTACGGGGCTCGAACAACAACAGAGGCGCCCCCGGCCGATGTCTGCCCGCGGCTGCCGGCCACCGTGCCCCACCGAGACCGACAGCCAAACAAAAACTGCACCCCGCCGAGGGGGGCCCCGGCTTAAGGCCGAGCACATGAGGGGGGACGAGGCGCCGCCGCCTCGCCCGCCAGCCACCAGCGTTCGGTTTTTCCCCACCCCAGGGTTGGGGTGGGGGGGGAAGGAAGCGGGACTGGGCCGGAATCGGCAGCAGCACGACCAGAGCGGGGAGGACCCGGCCTGCGGCTTCTCTGCCTCCTCCACACCCCTTTTCCCCCTTCTCGCCTCGGCCGCCCGAGCGGCTTTCTCTCTCTGGCAGCAGCGGCACGCTTTCCTCGGCCTCACCGGACAAGCTGGGCCCATCGGCACGATGGGTAGCACGGGAAGCGGGACGAGCCCCGCGACTCGACCCGCCTAGGCAGCACACTCTCTGGCAGCAGTGGCGCGCTTCCGCGGCCTCGCAAACGAAGCTGGCCCATCGGCACGATGGGTAGGTACGGGAAGCGGGACGAGCCCCGCGACTCGTCCCGCCGAGGCGGCACCCTCTCGGCTTGGGCCTCCCTTGCCGGCGCTCTCCCCTTCGGTTTCTCTCTGAGCTTGGCGCCGGCGACCGGCCGGGCGGCCGGCCCGTAGCTCCGCCTCGGAGGACACAGGCACGGTAACAGCCTGGGGGAGACGGCCCGTCACCTCGCTCCCATAATACGGAGATACGCGTCCGAGGCCGCCCTTGCTGCAAGTGAACGTAGCGTACGTGACCGGGGCAAAGCGGGGGCGCTAGCCGCCTCCTAGCTTGACGTAACTGGAGGCAGCTGAAAACAGCGACCCCTTGGTGAACTTCCAGAGCCGGCGCCGACAACAGGTCTACCCGGGCCGCGGACAACAGGTCTACCGCGACCGCGGACAACAGGTCTACCGCGACCGTGGACAACAGGTCTACCGCGACCGCGGACAACAGGTCTACCGCGACCGCGGACAACAGGTCTACCCCGACCGCGGGACAACAGGTCTACCCCGACCAGGGACAGCAGGTCTACCCCGGCCGGGGACAGCAGGTCTACCCCGACCAAGGACAGCAGGTCTACCCCGTCCAGGGACAGCAGGTCTACCCGGCCGGGGACAGCAGGTCTACCGCGACCAGGGACAGCAGGTCTACCCGGGCCGCGGACAGCAGGTCTACCCGGGCCGCGGACAGCAGGTCTACCCCGACCAGGGACAGCAGGTCTACCCCGGCCGGGGACAGCAGGTCTACCGCGACCAGGGACAGCAGGTCTACCCCGGCCGAGGACAGCAGGTCTACCCGGGCCGCGGACAGCAGGTCTACCCCGACCGCGGACAGCAGGTCTACCGCGACCGCGGACAACAGGTCTACCGCGACCGCGGACAACAGGTCTACCGCGACCGCGGACAACAGGTCTACCCCGACCGCGGACAACAGGTCTACCGCGACCGCGGACAACAGGTCTACCCCGACCGCGGGACAACAGGTCTACCCCGTCCAGGGACATCAGGTCTACCCCGGCCGGGGACAGCAGGTCTACCCCGACCAAGGACAGCAGGTCTACCCCGGCCGGGGGACAGAAGGTCTACCCCGACCAAGGACAGCAGGTCTACCCCGTCCAGGGACAGCAGGTCTACCCGTCCAGGGACAGCAGGTCTACCGCGACCAGGGACAGCAGGTCTACCCGGGCCGCGGACAGCAGGTCTACCCGGGCCGCGGACAGCAGGTCTACCCCGACCAGGGACAGCAGGTCTACCGCGACCAGGGACAGCAGGTCTACCCCGACCAAGGACAGCAGGTCTACCCCGTCCAGGGACAGCAGGTCTACCCGTCCAGGGACAGCAGGTCTACCGCGACCAGGGACAGCAGGTCTACCCGGGCCGCGGACAGCAGGTCTACCCGGGCCGCGGACAGCAGGTCTACCCCGACCAGGGGCAGCAGGTCTACCCCGGCCGGGGACAGCAGGTCTACCGCGACCAGGGACAGCAGGTCTACCCCGGCCGGGGACAGCAGGTCTACCCGGGCCGCGGACAGCAGGTCTACCCCGGCCGAGGACAGCAGGTCTACCCCGACCGCGGGACAACAGGTCGACCCCGACCAAGGACAGCAGGTCTACCCGGGCCGCGGACAGCAGGTCTACCGCGACCGCGGACAACAGGTCTACCGCGACCGCGGACAACAGGTCTACCGCGACCGCGGACAGCAGGTCTACCCCGACCGCGGGACAACAGGTCTACCCCGTCCAGGGACATCAGGTCTACCCCGGCCGGGGACAGCAGGTCTACCCCGACCAAGGACAGCAGGTCTACCCCGGCCGGGGGACAGAAGGTCTACCCCGACCAAGGACAGCAGGTCTACCCCGTCCAGGGACAGCAGGTCTACCCGTCCAGGGACAGCAGGTCTACCGCGACCAGGGACAGCAGGTCTACCCCGGCCGGGGACAGCAGGTCTACCGCGACCAGGGACAGCAGGTCTACCCCGGCCGAGGACAGCAGGTCTACCCCGACCGCGGGACAACAGGTCGACCCCGACCAAGGACAGCAGGTCTACCCGGGCCGCGGACAACAGGTCTACCCGGGCCGCGGACAGCAGGTCTACCCCGACCGCGGACAACAGGTCTACCGCGACCGCGGACAACAGGTCTACCGCGACCGCGGACAACAGGTCTACCGCGACCGCGGACAACAGGTCTACCCCGACCGCGGACAGCAGGTCTACCCCGACCGCGGACAACAGGTCTACCCCGACCGCGGGACAACAGGCCTACCCCGTCCAGGGACATCAGGTCTACCCCGGCCGGGGACATCAGGTCTACCCCGGCCGGGGACAGCAGGTCTACCCCGTCCAGGGACATCAGGTCTACCCCGGCCGGGGACAGCAGGTCTACCCCGTCCAGGGACAGCAGGTCTACCCCGGCCGGGGGGACAGCAGGCCTACCGCGACCAGGGACAGCAGGTCTACCCGGGCCGCGGACAACAGGTCTACCCCGTCCAGGGTCAGCTGGTCTACCCCGACCAGGGACAGCAGGTCTACCGCGACCAGGGACAGCAGGTCTACCCGGGCCGCGGACAACAGGTCTACCCGGGCCGCGGACAGCAGGTCTACCCCGACCGCGGACAACAGGTCTACCGCGACCGCGGTCAACAGGTCTACCGCGACCGCGGACAACAGGTCTACCGCGACCGCGGACAACAGGTCTACCCCGACCGCGGACAGCAGGTCGACCCCGACCGCGGACAGCAGGTCTACCCCGACCGCGGACAACAGGTCTACCCCGACCGCGGGACAACAGGCCTACCCCGTCCAGGGACATCAGGTCTACCCCGGCCGGGGACATCAGGTCTACCCCGGCCGGGGACAGCAGGTCTACCCCGACCAAGGACAGCAGGTCTACCCCGGCCGGGGGACAGAAGGTCTACCCCGACCAAGGACAGCAGGTCTACCCCGTCCAGGGACAGCAGGTCTAGCCGTCCAGGGACAGCAGGTCTACCGCGACCAGGGACAGCAGGTCTACCCGGGCCGCGGACAACAGGTCTACCCGGGCCGCGGACAGCAGGTCTACCCCGACCGCGGACAACAGGTCTACCGCGACCGCGGTCAACAGGTCTACCGCGACCGCGGACAACAGGTCTACCGCGACCGCGGACAACAGGTCTACCCCGACCGCGGACAGCAGGTCGACCGCGACCGCGGACAACAGGTCTACCCCGACCGCGGGACAACAGGTCTACCCCGACCGCGGGACAACAGGCCTACCCCGTCCAGGGACATCAGGTCTACCCCGGCCGGGGACATCAGGTCTACCCCGGCCGGGGACAGCAGGTCTACCCCGACCAAGGACAGCAGGTCTACCCCGGCCGGGGGACAGAAGGTCTACCCCGACCAAGGACAGCAGGTCTACCCCGTCCAGGGACAGCAGGTCTACCCGTCCAGGGACAGCAGGTCTACCGCGACCAGGGACAGCAGGTCTACCCGGGCCGCGGACAGCAGGTCTACCCGGGCCGCGGACAGCAGGTCTACCCCGACCAGGGACAGCAGGTCTACCGCGACCGCGGACAACAGGTCTACCGCGACCGCGGACAACAGGTCTACCGCGACCGCGGACAACAGGTCTACCCCGACCGCGGACAACAGGTCTACCGCGACCGCGGACAACAGGTCTACCCCGACCGCGGGACAACAGGTCTACCCCGTCCAGGGACATCAGGTCTACCCCGGCCGGGGACAGCAGGTCTACCGCGACCAGGGACAGCAGGTCTACCCGGGCCGCGGACAGCAGGTCTACCCGGGCCGCGGACAGCAGGTCTACCCCGACCAGGGACAGCAGGTCTACCCCGTCCAGGGACAGCAGGTCTACCCCGACCAAGGACAGCAGGTCTACCCCGTCCAGGGACAGCAGGTCTACCCGTCCAGGGACAGCAGGTCTACCGCGACCAGGGACAGCAGGTCTACCCGGGCCGCGGACAGCAGGTCTACCCGGGCCGCGGACAGCAGGTCTACCCCGACCAGGGACAGCAGGTCTACCCCGGCCGGGGACAGCAGGTCTACCGCGACCAGGGACAGCAGGTCTACCCCGGCCGGGGACAGCAGGTCTACCCGGGCCGCGGACAGCAGGTCTACCCCGGCGGAGGACAGCAGGTCTACCCCGACCGCGGGACAACAGGTCGACCCCGACCAAGGACAGCAGGTCTACCCGGGCCGCGGACAGCAGGTCTACCGCGACCGCGGACAACAGGTCTACCGCGACCGCGGACAACAGGTCTACCGCGACCGCGGACAGCAGGTCTACCCCGACCGCGGACAACAGGTCTACCGCGACCGCGGACAACAGGTCTACCCCGACCGCGGGACAACAGGTCTACCCCGTCCAGGGACATCAGGTCTACCCCGGCCGGGGACAGCAGGTCTACCCCGACCAAGGACAGCAGGTCTACCCCGGCCGGGGGACAGAAGGTCTACCCCGACCAAGGACAGCAGGTCTACCCCGTCCGGGGACAGCAGGTCTACCCGTCCAGGGACAGCAGGTCTACCGCGACCAGGGACAGCAGGTCTACCCGGGCCGCGGACAGCAGGTCTACCCGGGCCGCGGACAGCAGGTCTACCCCGACCAGGGACAGCAGGTCTACCCCGGCCGGGGACAGCAGGTCTACCGCGACCAGGGACAGCAGGTCTACCCCGGCCGAGGACAGCAGGTCTACCCCGACCGCGGGACAACAGGTCGACCCCGACCAAGGACAGCAGGTCTACCCGGGCCGCGGACAACAGGTCTACCCGGGCCGCGGACAGCAGGTCTACCCCGACCGCGGACAGCAGGTCTACCCCGGCCGGGGACAGCCGGTCTACCCCGGCCGGGGACATCAGGTCTACCCCGGCCGGGGACAGCCGGTCTACCCCGTCCAGGGACAGCAGGTCTACCCCGTCCAGGGACAGCAGGTCTACCCGTCCAGGGACAGCAGGTCTACCGCGACCAGGGACAGCAGGTCTACCCGGGCCGCGGACAACAGGTCTACCCGGGCCGCGGACAGCAGGTCTACCCCGACCGCGGACAACAGGTCTACCGCGACCGCGGTCAACAGGTCTACCGCGACCGCGGACAACAGGTCTACCGCGACCGCGGACAACAGGTCTACCCCGACCGCGGACAGCAGGTCGACCGCGACCGCGGACAACAGGTCTACCCCGACCGCGGGACAACAGGTCTACCCCGACCGCGGGACAACAGGCCTACCCCGTCCAGGGACATCAGGTCTACCCCGGCCGGGGACATCAGGTCTACCCCGGCCGGGGACAGCAGGTCTACCCCGACCAAGGACAGCAGGTCTACCCCGGCCGGGGGACAGAAGGTCTACCCCGACCAAGGACAGCAGGTCTACCCCGTCCAGGGACAGCAGGTCTACCCGTCCAGGGACAGCAGGTCTACCGCGACCAGGGACAGCAGGTCTACCCGGGCCGCGGACAGCAGGTCTACCCGGGCCGCGGACAGCAGGTCTACCCCGACCAGGGACAGCAGGTCTACCGCGACCGCGGACAACAGGTCTACCGCGACCGCGGACAACAGGTCTACCGCGACCGCGGACAACAGGTCTACCCCGACCGCGGACAACAGGTCTACCGCGACCGCGGACAACAGGTCTACCCCGACCGCGGGACAACAGGTCTACCCCGTCCAGGGACATCAGGTCTACCCCGGCCGGGGACAGCAGGTCTACCGCGACCAGGGACAGCAGGTCTACCCGGGCCGCGGACAGCAGGTCTACCCGGGCCGCGGACAGCAGGTCTACCCCGACCAGGGACAGCAGGTCTACCCCGTCCAGGGACAGCAGGTCTACCCCGACCAAGGACAGCAGGTCTACCCCGTCCAGGGACAGCAGGTCTACCCGTCCAGGGACAGCAGGTCTACCGCGACCAGGGACAGCAGGTCTACCCGGGCCGCGGACAGCAGGTCTACCCGGGCCGCGGACAGCAGGTCTACCCCGACCAGGGACAGCAGGTCTACCCCGGCCGGGGACAGCAGGTCTACCGCGACCAGGGACATCAGGTCTACCCCGGCCGGGGACAGCAGGTCTACCCGGGCCGCGGACAGCAGGTCTACCCCGGCGGAGGACAGCAGGTCTACCCCGACCGCGGGACAACAGGTCGACCCCGACCAAGGACAGCAGGTCTACCCGGGCCGCGGACAGCAGGTCTACCGCGACCGCGGACAACAGGTCTACCGCGACCGCGGACAACAGGTCTACCGCGACCGCGGACAGCAGGTCTACCCCGACCGCGGACAACAGGTCTACCGCGACCGCGGACAACAGGTCTACCCCGACCGCGGGACAACAGGTCTACCCCGTCCAGGGACATCAGGTCTACCCCGGCCGGGGACAGCAGGTCTACCCCGACCAAGGACAGCAGGTCTACCCCGGCCGGGGGACAGAAGGTCTACCCCGACCAAGGACAGCAGGTCTACCCCGTCCGGGGACAGCAGGTCTACCCGTCCAGGGACAGCAGGTCTACCGCGACCAGGGACAGCAGGTCTACCCGGGCCGCGGACAGCAGGTCTACCCGGGCCGCGGACAGCAGGTCTACCCCGACCAGGGACAGCAGGTCTACCCCGGCCGGGGACAGCAGGTCTACCGCGACCAGGGACAGCAGGTCTACCCCGGCCGAGGACAGCAGGTCTACCCCGACCGCGGGACAACAGGTCGACCCCGACCAAGGACAGCAGGTCTACCCGGGCCGCGGACAACAGGTCTACCCGGGCCGCGGACAGCAGGTCTACCCCGACCGCGGACAGCAGGTCTACCCCGACCGCGGACAACAGGTCTACCCGGGCCGCGGGACAACAGGCCTACCCCGTCCAGGGACATCAGGTCTACCCCGGCCGGGGACATCAGGTCTACCCCGGCCGGGGACAGCCGGTCTACCCCGTCCAGGGACATCAGGTCTACCCCGGCCGGGGACAGCAGGTCTACCCCGTCCAGGGACAGCAGGTCTACCCCGGCCGGGGGGACAGCAGGCCTACCGCAACCAGGGACAGCAGGTCTACCCGGGCCGCGGACAGCAGGTCTACCCCGTCCCGGGACAGCAGGTCTACCCCGTCCAGGGATAGCAGGTCTACCGCGACCGGGGACAGCAGGTCTACCCGGGCCGCGGACAACAGGTCTACCCCGTCCAGGGTCAGCAGGTCTACCCCGACCAGGGACAGCAGGTCTACCGCGACCAGGGACAGCAGGTCTACCCGGGCCGCGGACAACAGGTCTACCCGGGCCGCGGACAGCAGGTCTACCCCGACCGCGGACAACAGGTCTACCGCGACCGCGGTCAACAGGTCTACCGCGACCGCGGACAACAGGTCTACCGCGACCGCGGACAACAGGTCTACCCCGACCGCGGACAGCAGGTCGACCCCGACCGCGGACAGCAGGTCTACCCCGACCGCGGACAACAGGTCTACCCCGACCGCGGGACAACAGGCCTACCCCGTCCAGGGACATCAGGTCTACCCCGGCCGGGGACATCAGGTCTACCCCGGCCGGGGACAGCAGATCTACCCCGTCCAGGGACATCAGGTCTACCCCGGCCGGGGGGACAGCAGGCCTACCGCGACCAGGGACAGCAGGTCTACCCGGGCCGCGGACAGCAGGTCTACCCCGACCAAGGACAGCAGGTCTACCGCGGCCGCGGGACAGCAGGTCTACCCCGTCCAGGGACATCAGGTCTACATCGACCCGGGACAGCAGGTCTACCCCGGCCGGGGACAGCAGGTCTACCCCGTCCAGGGACAGCTGGTCTACCCCGGCCGAGGACAGCAGGTCGACCCCTGCCGGGGACCACAGGTCTACCCCGCCTGGGGGACAAGGGTACCCCTCTGAAATTTGCCTCGTGTCCCGCCACCGGATCAGGCCTGTCGGCCGGCCCCGGCCCCGGCCCCGGGCGGACCCGGCCCCGGCCGCGGCCCTCGGTGAACCCAACCTTCCGGGGGCCGCCCGCCACCAGGGTAGTCCTGTCGGCCGGCTCCACGCCGGCCGCCCCTGCGGCTTCTGACGACGTGCCCGGCGGCGTCCGCCGGCCCCGGAGCCGGGAGACCTGTGCGCCCCTCGGCCGTCGGATAGCTCCGGCAGCCCCGTCCCGCCCGATATTCCCGTTCTCTAGACCGAGTCGTATTTCTGACCGTCTCTTTATTTGGTTTCTTTTCACGCACGCGGGCACGCGCACACGCCCGCACCCACAGACACACGCGCACCCACCCCTTCCCTTCTTTTGTCTTTTCCCGAAAGGACGGCTCTTGTGTCGGGGTGGCCCACGAACGCTTCGCCGGGATCAAAAATTCTCGGCCCATCTGATTTCTTTTCCTGCCTGCGCGCCCAGACGCCTCCCAGCCGAGCCGACGGGCAGCCCGTGGCCCGCGCCCGGCCCGCCGACGCGCTCGACCGGCAACGGGGCGTCCCCACCCCGCGGGGAGCAGAGACGCAGCACCAGCCAGCAAGCGGCACCTCGGGGCGGACAGCGGGAGAATGGAAGCAGGCGGAAGCGTGCGGTGGGACGCGGCTGGAAGCCGCCGGCCCCCCGCGTCACTGGACTCGAATCGCCGGCAGAGGCGGCGAGCGGGCGGCCGCCTGCTCATGCCGGCTCTCCAGCGGTCCGCGGAGGTCTTTGGCCCCGGGCCCGCCCCTCCGGGGGCTCGCCGCGGGGGCTCGCCTCCGAGGCGTGCGGGCCCGGCCCGGAACCGCCCTTCGCCGCCGGCTCCCGCGACGCACCGCCTTCTGGGCTTTTACCCGCCCCCGGTCGGCGACGCTTGCCGGGCGGCCCCGCCCTACGACGTCACCCTGCCTGGCACCGCCTTCCGGGCTTTCCCCGCCCCCCTGCTGGGCGACAGCTGGGGCCGACGGCGGTGGCCCCAACCCACCCACGCCCCAGGCGGCTCCCCAAGCCGCCGGCCGCTCGGCACGGCGACAACGCCTGCGGGGGCCGAGGAGCGGGCCGACGGGGCCGCCGGCGGCTTGAGGCTCGGCGCCCTCCCTTTCCGAGGAAGCTTTCTCGCCGGCTCTCTCTCGGAGGCTTTCGCTCTGACGGCGGCTTCCTTCCCGCTCGCCCCCGGCCGGCCCCACTGAAGCCTGCAGGCAGACGGCAGCCCGGCTGATCGAGCCAGCCAAGCAGAAACCGAGGTGGAAGCCGGGCCGCCGTCTGCGCGGACCCGGACGGGGGAGGGAGCGCCGCCGGCTTCCGAAGGCCCCCTCCTTCCCTCTCGGGGAGAAGCGAAGGCGGCGAGGGGCTCAGGCCGATAGGGGAGAGCCGCTCGACGCATCGCACGGCGGCCCGCCGGCCGACAGCAGGTCTACCCAGCCGCCCGGGGGCCGACAGCAGGTTTACCCAGCCGCCCGCCGACCGACAGCAGGTCTACCCGGCCGCCCGGGGGCCGACAGCAGGTCTACCCGGCCGCCCGGGGGCCGACAGCAGGTCTA
Source organism: Poecile montanus (assembly GCA_038429875.1). NCBI lineage: Eukaryota > Metazoa > Chordata > Aves > Passeriformes > Paridae > Poecile > Poecile montanus. The sequence continues at coordinate 232,289 of JBBLMP010000051.1, read as the reverse complement.
CCCAGCAGCTCCCGGCCGACAGCAGGTCTACCCGGCCGACAGCAGGTCTACCCAGCCGCCTGCCGGCCGACAGCAGGTCTACCCGGCCGCCTGCCGGCCGACAGCAGGTCTACCCGGCCGCCCGCCGGCCGACAGCAGGTCTACCCAGCTGCCGCCCGGGGGGCCGACAGCAGGTCTACCCGGCGGCCGGCCGTCAGCAGGTCTACCCGGCGGCCGGCCGACAGAAGGTCTACCCGGCAGCCGCCCGGGGGCCGACGGCAGGCCTACCCTGCCGCCCGCCGGCCGACAGCAGGTCTACCCAGCCGCCCGGGGGCCGACAGCAGGTCTACCCGGCAGCCGCTCGGGGGCCGACAGCAGGTCTACCCGGCCGCCGGCCGACAGCAGGTCTACCAGGCAGCCGCCCGGGGGCCGACAGCAGGTCTACCCGGCGGCCGGCCGACAGCAGGTCTACCCAGCAGCCCCCGGCCGACAGCAGGTCTACCCGGCCGCCCGGGGGCCGACAGCAGGTCTACCCGGCAGCCGCCTGCCGGCCGACAGCAGGTCTACCCGGCCGCCCGCCGGCCGACAGCAGGTCTACCCGGCTGCCGCCCGGGGGGCCGACAGCAGGTCTCCCCAGCAGCCCCCGGCCGACAGCAGGTCTACCCGGCCGACAGCAGGTCTACCCAGCCGCCTGCCGGCCGACAGCAGGTCTACCCGGCCGCCTGCCGGCCGACAGCAGGTCTACCCGGCCGCCCGCCGGCCGACAGCAGGTCTACCCAGCTGCCGCCCGGGGGGCCGACAGCAGGTCTACCCGGCGGCCGGCCGACAGCAGGTCTACCCGGCGGCCGGCCGACAGAAGGTCTACCCGGCAGCCGCTCGGGGGCCGACAGCAGGTCTACCCGGCCGCCGGCCGACAGCAGGTCTACCCAGCCGCCTGCCGGCCGACAGCAGGTCTACCCGGCCGCCTGCCGGCCGACAGCAGGTCTACCCGGCCGCCCGCCGGCCGACAGCAGGTCTACCCAGCTGCCGCCCGGGGGGCCGACAGCAGGTCTACCCGGCGGCCGGCCGTCAGCAGGTCTACCCGGCGGCCGGCCGACAGAAGGTCTACCCGGCAGCCGCCCGGGGGCCGACGGCAGGCCTACCCTGCCGCCCGCCGGCCGACAGCAGGTCTACCCAGCCGCCCGGGGGCCGACAGCAGGTCTACCCGGCAGCCGCTCGGGGGCCGACAGCAGGTCTACCCGGCCGCCGGCCGACAGCAGGTCTACCAGGCAGCCGCCCGGGGGCCGACAGCAGGTCTACCCGGCGGCCGGCCGACAGCAGGTCTACCCAGCAGCCCCCGGCCGACAGCAGGTCTACCCGGCCGCCCGGGGGCCGACAGCAGGTCTACCCGGCAGCCGCCTGCCGGCCGACAGCAGGTCTACCCGGCCGCCCGCCGGCCGACAGCAGGTCTACCCGGCTGCCGCCCGGGGGGCCGACAGCAGGTCTCCCCAGCAGCCCCCGGCCGTCAGCAGGTCTACCCGGCGGCCGGCCGACAGAAGGTCTACCCGGCAGCCGCCCGGGGGCCGACGGCAGGCCTACCCTGCCGCCCGCCGGCCGACAGCAGGTCTACCCAGCCGCCCGGGGGCCGACAGCAGGTCTACCCGGCAGCCGCTCGGGGGCCGACAGCAGGTCTACCCGGCCGCCGGCCGACAGCAGGTCTACCAGGCAGCCGCCCGGGGGCCGACAGCAGGTCTACCCGGCGGCCGGCCGACAGCAGGTCTACCCAGCAGCCCCCGGCCGACAGCAGGTCTACCCGGCCGCCCGGGGGCCGACAGCAGGTCTACCCGGCAGCCGCCTGCCGGCCGACAGCAGGTCTACCCGGCCGCCCGCCGGCCGACAGCAGGTCTACCCGGCTGCCGCCCGGGGGGCCGACAGCAGGTCTCCCCAGCAGCCCCCGGCCGACAGCAGGTCTACCCGGCCGACAGCAGGTCTACCCAGCCGCCTGCCGGCCGACAGCAGGTCTACCCGGCCGCCTGCCGGCCGACAGCAGGTCTACCCGGCCGCCCGCCGGCCGACAGCAGGTCTACCCAGCTGCCGCCCGGGGGGCCGACAGCAGGTCTACCCGGCGGCCGGCCGACAGCAGGTCTACCCGGCGGCCGGCCGACAGAAGGTCTACCCGGCAGCCGCTCGGGGGCCGACAGCAGGTCTACCCGGCCGCCGGCCGACAGCAGGTCTACCAGGCAGCCGCCCGGGGGCCGACAGCAGGTCTACCCGGCCGCCCGGGGGCCGACAGCAGGTCTACCCAGCAGCCCCCGGCCGACAGCAGGTCTA
>JBBLMP010000051.1:202500-217500 GCA_038429875.1 Poecile montanus | reverse complement strand
CACACGCGCGCGGAACGGGCTCTTTTCCCCCGTCCGCAGCCCCATCGGGGGCTCGTTACGTTCCCTTCTCTCTGGCTTTCGCGTGTCTCTCTCTCTCGGCTCTTCTCTCTCTGTCTCGGCTCACACACGCTCGAGCCGCACCGCCGCCCGAGCGCTGCTCGCGGCCGGCACCCACGGGGCGCTTTTTTCCTTTCCCGGCGACCGGGGCCGGCACCACCTCGCCACACGGCTTTTCTTGGGGTTTTAAGTCCAAGGACACCTGAGGGGCTCGCGGGGCCACGCGGCTGTCACACAGCCCGGGACGGTTAAAGACGCCCTTCCCCGGCAGAGCGGGAAAGGGACGCCAAACCTCGCCTGCGACGGGAAGCGAATTGGAGAGGAGACCAACCCTGGCCGAGCACCGGACACACCGCCGTGAGCTTCCCCATGACAGAGAAGCCCCGGAAGGAGCCGGCCCGCCGGGGGCCCTCTCCGACGCGACCCGAAAAGCCTCATCGATCGGGTTTGGTGTGGGGAGGAGAAAAAGAAAGGAGAAGGAGGAGGAGGAGGAGGAGGAGGAGGAGGAGGAGAAGCAAGGCGCGTGAAGACAAGAACCAAGGAGCGACGACAAGGGCCCCGCGGCCACGGTCCTGGGACAACGGCGACGGCAGCCCCAACGTGCGCACCCCACCGGCCGACACCGCCACGGTCCAGGCGGGCAGCGGGCGGATGGCCGCGGGACTCCGCGTGAGTGCGTGTGAGCGGGGAACTCGTCCCCGAGAGACCGCCCCCGCGGGCTCGGCGCCGTCGAGCCTCCCCGACGCGCCCCAGGGGCCCGCCGACGCCGGCGGGCCGCTTGGCTTTCGGGACAATTTCGGCTGATCGCAGCGGGAGGAGCGCACGGGGGGTGCCGCCACCCACCCGCATCTGCGGACAACGGTTCCCTCTAACTGGACAACGGCAAAGATGGGACGCCGCACCCCGCCGGGGCCGGGGGTCGGGGGTTTTCACCCCCTTTCCCCTCTTCCCCGAGGGAACCCATCCGAAGCGTGCGACAAAAAAGGTTTGCCACCGACCGCGAGAGGCCACCGGGCTCCAAACCCGGCTTTTCGCCCGGCCTCGCGGCGATCGGCTTTTTCCCCCCCCCCCGGAGGAAAAAAAAAAAAAAAAAAAAACAACCGGGGGAGAGAACGGCAAACCAGGAGCAGAAAATAAAAAGGCACACATGGGCGCGCGTCTCAGGACCCGTGCTAGCCACGGGGGCCGCGGGCCCGGGGGTGGGGGCGAGGCCCGCGCCTCTCACTCCCCCAACAACACCACCGCCACCACGAGGTTTTTCTCCCTGCCCCTTCGCTTTTCGCTTGGGGTCGGGGGGGCCCTCACGCCTCCAGACGCTGTTTTTTTCTCGGTGCCGCGGCTTAGGGCCGCAATGGGAGCAGGGGGGCAGAAACCCCTCACACCCAAAAAAATACGGCAAGGCAGACCCCCACGCTCTGCCCGCACGCCTACAAAAGCGAAAGAAAACGAAGCGGGGACCCGTTCGCAACCCAGCCCGCCGGGCCACGGTGGCTCGGTCCGCACCGGCCACGACAACTGAGGAAGGGGCGAGGCGCCGCCGCCTCGCCCGCGCCATATCTCTCTCGCCGGGGGCATTTTTCCCCGTCGCGTCCGGGTCCGCACGCGGGCGGAGGCCGGCCACCGCGGCCGGCCGCCACCCCTGAAACAATTCCGCCCGCAAAGCGCGGGTCCCCGGCTTAAGGCCGAGGAAGGGGGACGAGGGCCACAACAACTCGGGGCGAGGGACGGGGTGCCGCCACCCCGGCCCCGCGACTCCCGTCGGGCGACTTCTCCCGTCACCCAGCCCCTGGAGCGGCAAAAACCGGGGCAAAGCCGAAGGCAAGGCCGCGCGCCCCACCGGGCGTCCCCCGCAGCCCCTTTCCGACAAACACGGCTCTCTCACACCTGGCAACAGCGGGTCGGGAGCGGGGAACGGGGCGCCGCCAACCTCGGCCGACCGGGCAACCCGGTCTTCGGGACTCTCGGGGAAGGGCCGGGGGGGGTAAAGCCTCGTACGGGGCTCGAACAACAACAGAGGCGCCCCCGGCCGATGTCTGCCCGCGGCTGCCGGCCACCGTGCCCCACCGAGACCGACAGCCAAACAAAAACTGCACCCCGCCGAGGGGGGCCCCGGCTTAAGGCCGAGCACATGAGGGGGGACGAGGCGCCGCCGCCTCGCCCGCCAGCCACCAGCGTTCGGTTTTTCCCCACCCCAGGGTTGGGGTGGGGGGGGAAGGAAGCGGGACTGGGCCGGAATCGGCAGCAGCACGACCAGAGCGGGGAGGACCCGGCCTGCGGCTTCTCTGCCTCCTCCACACCCCTTTTCCCCCTTCTCGCCTCGGCCGCCCGAGCGGCTTTCTCTCTCTGGCAGCAGCGGCACGCTTTCCTCGGCCTCACCGGACAAGCTGGGCCCATCGGCACGATGGGTAGCACGGGAAGCGGGACGAGCCCCGCGACTCGACCCGCCTAGGCAGCACACTCTCTGGCAGCAGTGGCGCGCTTCCGCGGCCTCGCAAACGAAGCTGGCCCATCGGCACGATGGGTAGGTACGGGAAGCGGGACGAGCCCCGCGACTCGTCCCGCCGAGGCGGCACCCTCTCGGCTTGGGCCTCCCTTGCCGGCGCTCTCCCCTTCGGTTTCTCTCTGAGCTTGGCGCCGGCGACCGGCCGGGCGGCCGGCCCGTAGCTCCGCCTCGGAGGACACAGGCACGGTAACAGCCTGGGGGAGACGGCCCGTCACCTCGCTCCCATAATACGGAGATACGCGTCCGAGGCCGCCCTTGCTGCAAGTGAACGTAGCGTACGTGACCGGGGCAAAGCGGGGGCGCTAGCCGCCTCCTAGCTTGACGTAACTGGAGGCAGCTGAAAACAGCGACCCCTTGGTGAACTTCCAGAGCCGGCGCCGACAACAGGTCTACCCGGGCCGCGGACAACAGGTCTACCGCGACCGCGGACAACAGGTCTACCGCGACCGTGGACAACAGGTCTACCGCGACCGCGGACAACAGGTCTACCGCGACCGCGGACAACAGGTCTACCCCGACCGCGGGACAACAGGTCTACCCCGACCAGGGACAGCAGGTCTACCCCGGCCGGGGACAGCAGGTCTACCCCGACCAAGGACAGCAGGTCTACCCCGTCCAGGGACAGCAGGTCTACCCGGCCGGGGACAGCAGGTCTACCGCGACCAGGGACAGCAGGTCTACCCGGGCCGCGGACAGCAGGTCTACCCGGGCCGCGGACAGCAGGTCTACCCCGACCAGGGACAGCAGGTCTACCCCGGCCGGGGACAGCAGGTCTACCGCGACCAGGGACAGCAGGTCTACCCCGGCCGAGGACAGCAGGTCTACCCGGGCCGCGGACAGCAGGTCTACCCCGACCGCGGACAGCAGGTCTACCGCGACCGCGGACAACAGGTCTACCGCGACCGCGGACAACAGGTCTACCGCGACCGCGGACAACAGGTCTACCCCGACCGCGGACAACAGGTCTACCGCGACCGCGGACAACAGGTCTACCCCGACCGCGGGACAACAGGTCTACCCCGTCCAGGGACATCAGGTCTACCCCGGCCGGGGACAGCAGGTCTACCCCGACCAAGGACAGCAGGTCTACCCCGGCCGGGGGACAGAAGGTCTACCCCGACCAAGGACAGCAGGTCTACCCCGTCCAGGGACAGCAGGTCTACCCGTCCAGGGACAGCAGGTCTACCGCGACCAGGGACAGCAGGTCTACCCGGGCCGCGGACAGCAGGTCTACCCGGGCCGCGGACAGCAGGTCTACCCCGACCAGGGACAGCAGGTCTACCGCGACCAGGGACAGCAGGTCTACCCCGACCAAGGACAGCAGGTCTACCCCGTCCAGGGACAGCAGGTCTACCCGTCCAGGGACAGCAGGTCTACCGCGACCAGGGACAGCAGGTCTACCCGGGCCGCGGACAGCAGGTCTACCCGGGCCGCGGACAGCAGGTCTACCCCGACCAGGGGCAGCAGGTCTACCCCGGCCGGGGACAGCAGGTCTACCGCGACCAGGGACAGCAGGTCTACCCCGGCCGGGGACAGCAGGTCTACCCGGGCCGCGGACAGCAGGTCTACCCCGGCCGAGGACAGCAGGTCTACCCCGACCGCGGGACAACAGGTCGACCCCGACCAAGGACAGCAGGTCTACCCGGGCCGCGGACAGCAGGTCTACCGCGACCGCGGACAACAGGTCTACCGCGACCGCGGACAACAGGTCTACCGCGACCGCGGACAGCAGGTCTACCCCGACCGCGGGACAACAGGTCTACCCCGTCCAGGGACATCAGGTCTACCCCGGCCGGGGACAGCAGGTCTACCCCGACCAAGGACAGCAGGTCTACCCCGGCCGGGGGACAGAAGGTCTACCCCGACCAAGGACAGCAGGTCTACCCCGTCCAGGGACAGCAGGTCTACCCGTCCAGGGACAGCAGGTCTACCGCGACCAGGGACAGCAGGTCTACCCCGGCCGGGGACAGCAGGTCTACCGCGACCAGGGACAGCAGGTCTACCCCGGCCGAGGACAGCAGGTCTACCCCGACCGCGGGACAACAGGTCGACCCCGACCAAGGACAGCAGGTCTACCCGGGCCGCGGACAACAGGTCTACCCGGGCCGCGGACAGCAGGTCTACCCCGACCGCGGACAACAGGTCTACCGCGACCGCGGACAACAGGTCTACCGCGACCGCGGACAACAGGTCTACCGCGACCGCGGACAACAGGTCTACCCCGACCGCGGACAGCAGGTCTACCCCGACCGCGGACAACAGGTCTACCCCGACCGCGGGACAACAGGCCTACCCCGTCCAGGGACATCAGGTCTACCCCGGCCGGGGACATCAGGTCTACCCCGGCCGGGGACAGCAGGTCTACCCCGTCCAGGGACATCAGGTCTACCCCGGCCGGGGACAGCAGGTCTACCCCGTCCAGGGACAGCAGGTCTACCCCGGCCGGGGGGACAGCAGGCCTACCGCGACCAGGGACAGCAGGTCTACCCGGGCCGCGGACAACAGGTCTACCCCGTCCAGGGTCAGCTGGTCTACCCCGACCAGGGACAGCAGGTCTACCGCGACCAGGGACAGCAGGTCTACCCGGGCCGCGGACAACAGGTCTACCCGGGCCGCGGACAGCAGGTCTACCCCGACCGCGGACAACAGGTCTACCGCGACCGCGGTCAACAGGTCTACCGCGACCGCGGACAACAGGTCTACCGCGACCGCGGACAACAGGTCTACCCCGACCGCGGACAGCAGGTCGACCCCGACCGCGGACAGCAGGTCTACCCCGACCGCGGACAACAGGTCTACCCCGACCGCGGGACAACAGGCCTACCCCGTCCAGGGACATCAGGTCTACCCCGGCCGGGGACATCAGGTCTACCCCGGCCGGGGACAGCAGGTCTACCCCGACCAAGGACAGCAGGTCTACCCCGGCCGGGGGACAGAAGGTCTACCCCGACCAAGGACAGCAGGTCTACCCCGTCCAGGGACAGCAGGTCTAGCCGTCCAGGGACAGCAGGTCTACCGCGACCAGGGACAGCAGGTCTACCCGGGCCGCGGACAACAGGTCTACCCGGGCCGCGGACAGCAGGTCTACCCCGACCGCGGACAACAGGTCTACCGCGACCGCGGTCAACAGGTCTACCGCGACCGCGGACAACAGGTCTACCGCGACCGCGGACAACAGGTCTACCCCGACCGCGGACAGCAGGTCGACCGCGACCGCGGACAACAGGTCTACCCCGACCGCGGGACAACAGGTCTACCCCGACCGCGGGACAACAGGCCTACCCCGTCCAGGGACATCAGGTCTACCCCGGCCGGGGACATCAGGTCTACCCCGGCCGGGGACAGCAGGTCTACCCCGACCAAGGACAGCAGGTCTACCCCGGCCGGGGGACAGAAGGTCTACCCCGACCAAGGACAGCAGGTCTACCCCGTCCAGGGACAGCAGGTCTACCCGTCCAGGGACAGCAGGTCTACCGCGACCAGGGACAGCAGGTCTACCCGGGCCGCGGACAGCAGGTCTACCCGGGCCGCGGACAGCAGGTCTACCCCGACCAGGGACAGCAGGTCTACCGCGACCGCGGACAACAGGTCTACCGCGACCGCGGACAACAGGTCTACCGCGACCGCGGACAACAGGTCTACCCCGACCGCGGACAACAGGTCTACCGCGACCGCGGACAACAGGTCTACCCCGACCGCGGGACAACAGGTCTACCCCGTCCAGGGACATCAGGTCTACCCCGGCCGGGGACAGCAGGTCTACCGCGACCAGGGACAGCAGGTCTACCCGGGCCGCGGACAGCAGGTCTACCCGGGCCGCGGACAGCAGGTCTACCCCGACCAGGGACAGCAGGTCTACCCCGTCCAGGGACAGCAGGTCTACCCCGACCAAGGACAGCAGGTCTACCCCGTCCAGGGACAGCAGGTCTACCCGTCCAGGGACAGCAGGTCTACCGCGACCAGGGACAGCAGGTCTACCCGGGCCGCGGACAGCAGGTCTACCCGGGCCGCGGACAGCAGGTCTACCCCGACCAGGGACAGCAGGTCTACCCCGGCCGGGGACAGCAGGTCTACCGCGACCAGGGACAGCAGGTCTACCCCGGCCGGGGACAGCAGGTCTACCCGGGCCGCGGACAGCAGGTCTACCCCGGCGGAGGACAGCAGGTCTACCCCGACCGCGGGACAACAGGTCGACCCCGACCAAGGACAGCAGGTCTACCCGGGCCGCGGACAGCAGGTCTACCGCGACCGCGGACAACAGGTCTACCGCGACCGCGGACAACAGGTCTACCGCGACCGCGGACAGCAGGTCTACCCCGACCGCGGACAACAGGTCTACCGCGACCGCGGACAACAGGTCTACCCCGACCGCGGGACAACAGGTCTACCCCGTCCAGGGACATCAGGTCTACCCCGGCCGGGGACAGCAGGTCTACCCCGACCAAGGACAGCAGGTCTACCCCGGCCGGGGGACAGAAGGTCTACCCCGACCAAGGACAGCAGGTCTACCCCGTCCGGGGACAGCAGGTCTACCCGTCCAGGGACAGCAGGTCTACCGCGACCAGGGACAGCAGGTCTACCCGGGCCGCGGACAGCAGGTCTACCCGGGCCGCGGACAGCAGGTCTACCCCGACCAGGGACAGCAGGTCTACCCCGGCCGGGGACAGCAGGTCTACCGCGACCAGGGACAGCAGGTCTACCCCGGCCGAGGACAGCAGGTCTACCCCGACCGCGGGACAACAGGTCGACCCCGACCAAGGACAGCAGGTCTACCCGGGCCGCGGACAACAGGTCTACCCGGGCCGCGGACAGCAGGTCTACCCCGACCGCGGACAGCAGGTCTACCCCGGCCGGGGACAGCCGGTCTACCCCGGCCGGGGACATCAGGTCTACCCCGGCCGGGGACAGCCGGTCTACCCCGTCCAGGGACAGCAGGTCTACCCCGTCCAGGGACAGCAGGTCTACCCGTCCAGGGACAGCAGGTCTACCGCGACCAGGGACAGCAGGTCTACCCGGGCCGCGGACAACAGGTCTACCCGGGCCGCGGACAGCAGGTCTACCCCGACCGCGGACAACAGGTCTACCGCGACCGCGGTCAACAGGTCTACCGCGACCGCGGACAACAGGTCTACCGCGACCGCGGACAACAGGTCTACCCCGACCGCGGACAGCAGGTCGACCGCGACCGCGGACAACAGGTCTACCCCGACCGCGGGACAACAGGTCTACCCCGACCGCGGGACAACAGGCCTACCCCGTCCAGGGACATCAGGTCTACCCCGGCCGGGGACATCAGGTCTACCCCGGCCGGGGACAGCAGGTCTACCCCGACCAAGGACAGCAGGTCTACCCCGGCCGGGGGACAGAAGGTCTACCCCGACCAAGGACAGCAGGTCTACCCCGTCCAGGGACAGCAGGTCTACCCGTCCAGGGACAGCAGGTCTACCGCGACCAGGGACAGCAGGTCTACCCGGGCCGCGGACAGCAGGTCTACCCGGGCCGCGGACAGCAGGTCTACCCCGACCAGGGACAGCAGGTCTACCGCGACCGCGGACAACAGGTCTACCGCGACCGCGGACAACAGGTCTACCGCGACCGCGGACAACAGGTCTACCCCGACCGCGGACAACAGGTCTACCGCGACCGCGGACAACAGGTCTACCCCGACCGCGGGACAACAGGTCTACCCCGTCCAGGGACATCAGGTCTACCCCGGCCGGGGACAGCAGGTCTACCGCGACCAGGGACAGCAGGTCTACCCGGGCCGCGGACAGCAGGTCTACCCGGGCCGCGGACAGCAGGTCTACCCCGACCAGGGACAGCAGGTCTACCCCGTCCAGGGACAGCAGGTCTACCCCGACCAAGGACAGCAGGTCTACCCCGTCCAGGGACAGCAGGTCTACCCGTCCAGGGACAGCAGGTCTACCGCGACCAGGGACAGCAGGTCTACCCGGGCCGCGGACAGCAGGTCTACCCGGGCCGCGGACAGCAGGTCTACCCCGACCAGGGACAGCAGGTCTACCCCGGCCGGGGACAGCAGGTCTACCGCGACCAGGGACATCAGGTCTACCCCGGCCGGGGACAGCAGGTCTACCCGGGCCGCGGACAGCAGGTCTACCCCGGCGGAGGACAGCAGGTCTACCCCGACCGCGGGACAACAGGTCGACCCCGACCAAGGACAGCAGGTCTACCCGGGCCGCGGACAGCAGGTCTACCGCGACCGCGGACAACAGGTCTACCGCGACCGCGGACAACAGGTCTACCGCGACCGCGGACAGCAGGTCTACCCCGACCGCGGACAACAGGTCTACCGCGACCGCGGACAACAGGTCTACCCCGACCGCGGGACAACAGGTCTACCCCGTCCAGGGACATCAGGTCTACCCCGGCCGGGGACAGCAGGTCTACCCCGACCAAGGACAGCAGGTCTACCCCGGCCGGGGGACAGAAGGTCTACCCCGACCAAGGACAGCAGGTCTACCCCGTCCGGGGACAGCAGGTCTACCCGTCCAGGGACAGCAGGTCTACCGCGACCAGGGACAGCAGGTCTACCCGGGCCGCGGACAGCAGGTCTACCCGGGCCGCGGACAGCAGGTCTACCCCGACCAGGGACAGCAGGTCTACCCCGGCCGGGGACAGCAGGTCTACCGCGACCAGGGACAGCAGGTCTACCCCGGCCGAGGACAGCAGGTCTACCCCGACCGCGGGACAACAGGTCGACCCCGACCAAGGACAGCAGGTCTACCCGGGCCGCGGACAACAGGTCTACCCGGGCCGCGGACAGCAGGTCTACCCCGACCGCGGACAGCAGGTCTACCCCGACCGCGGACAACAGGTCTACCCGGGCCGCGGGACAACAGGCCTACCCCGTCCAGGGACATCAGGTCTACCCCGGCCGGGGACATCAGGTCTACCCCGGCCGGGGACAGCCGGTCTACCCCGTCCAGGGACATCAGGTCTACCCCGGCCGGGGACAGCAGGTCTACCCCGTCCAGGGACAGCAGGTCTACCCCGGCCGGGGGGACAGCAGGCCTACCGCAACCAGGGACAGCAGGTCTACCCGGGCCGCGGACAGCAGGTCTACCCCGTCCCGGGACAGCAGGTCTACCCCGTCCAGGGATAGCAGGTCTACCGCGACCGGGGACAGCAGGTCTACCCGGGCCGCGGACAACAGGTCTACCCCGTCCAGGGTCAGCAGGTCTACCCCGACCAGGGACAGCAGGTCTACCGCGACCAGGGACAGCAGGTCTACCCGGGCCGCGGACAACAGGTCTACCCGGGCCGCGGACAGCAGGTCTACCCCGACCGCGGACAACAGGTCTACCGCGACCGCGGTCAACAGGTCTACCGCGACCGCGGACAACAGGTCTACCGCGACCGCGGACAACAGGTCTACCCCGACCGCGGACAGCAGGTCGACCCCGACCGCGGACAGCAGGTCTACCCCGACCGCGGACAACAGGTCTACCCCGACCGCGGGACAACAGGCCTACCCCGTCCAGGGACATCAGGTCTACCCCGGCCGGGGACATCAGGTCTACCCCGGCCGGGGACAGCAGATCTACCCCGTCCAGGGACATCAGGTCTACCCCGGCCGGGGGGACAGCAGGCCTACCGCGACCAGGGACAGCAGGTCTACCCGGGCCGCGGACAGCAGGTCTACCCCGACCAAGGACAGCAGGTCTACCGCGGCCGCGGGACAGCAGGTCTACCCCGTCCAGGGACATCAGGTCTACATCGACCCGGGACAGCAGGTCTACCCCGGCCGGGGACAGCAGGTCTACCCCGTCCAGGGACAGCTGGTCTACCCCGGCCGAGGACAGCAGGTCGACCCCTGCCGGGGACCACAGGTCTACCCCGCCTGGGGGACAAGGGTACCCCTCTGAAATTTGCCTCGTGTCCCGCCACCGGATCAGGCCTGTCGGCCGGCCCCGGCCCCGGCCCCGGGCGGACCCGGCCCCGGCCGCGGCCCTCGGTGAACCCAACCTTCCGGGGGCCGCCCGCCACCAGGGTAGTCCTGTCGGCCGGCTCCACGCCGGCCGCCCCTGCGGCTTCTGACGACGTGCCCGGCGGCGTCCGCCGGCCCCGGAGCCGGGAGACCTGTGCGCCCCTCGGCCGTCGGATAGCTCCGGCAGCCCCGTCCCGCCCGATATTCCCGTTCTCTAGACCGAGTCGTATTTCTGACCGTCTCTTTATTTGGTTTCTTTTCACGCACGCGGGCACGCGCACACGCCCGCACCCACAGACACACGCGCACCCACCCCTTCCCTTCTTTTGTCTTTTCCCGAAAGGACGGCTCTTGTGTCGGGGTGGCCCACGAACGCTTCGCCGGGATCAAAAATTCTCGGCCCATCTGATTTCTTTTCCTGCCTGCGCGCCCAGACGCCTCCCAGCCGAGCCGACGGGCAGCCCGTGGCCCGCGCCCGGCCCGCCGACGCGCTCGACCGGCAACGGGGCGTCCCCACCCCGCGGGGAGCAGAGACGCAGCACCAGCCAGCAAGCGGCACCTCGGGGCGGACAGCGGGAGAATGGAAGCAGGCGGAAGCGTGCGGTGGGACGCGGCTGGAAGCCGCCGGCCCCCCGCGTCACTGGACTCGAATCGCCGGCAGAGGCGGCGAGCGGGCGGCCGCCTGCTCATGCCGGCTCTCCAGCGGTCCGCGGAGGTCTTTGGCCCCGGGCCCGCCCCTCCGGGGGCTCGCCGCGGGGGCTCGCCTCCGAGGCGTGCGGGCCCGGCCCGGAACCGCCCTTCGCCGCCGGCTCCCGCGACGCACCGCCTTCTGGGCTTTTACCCGCCCCCGGTCGGCGACGCTTGCCGGGCGGCCCCGCCCTACGACGTCACCCTGCCTGGCACCGCCTTCCGGGCTTTCCCCGCCCCCCTGCTGGGCGACAGCTGGGGCCGACGGCGGTGGCCCCAACCCACCCACGCCCCAGGCGGCTCCCCAAGCCGCCGGCCGCTCGGCACGGCGACAACGCCTGCGGGGGCCGAGGAGCGGGCCGACGGGGCCGCCGGCGGCTTGAGGCTCGGCGCCCTCCCTTTCCGAGGAAGCTTTCTCGCCGGCTCTCTCTCGGAGGCTTTCGCTCTGACGGCGGCTTCCTTCCCGCTCGCCCCCGGCCGGCCCCACTGAAGCCTGCAGGCAGACGGCAGCCCGGCTGATCGAGCCAGCCAAGCAGAAACCGAGGTGGAAGCCGGGCCGCCGTCTGCGCGGACCCGGACGGGGGAGGGAGCGCCGCCGGCTTCCGAAGGCCCCCTCCTTCCCTCTCGGGGAGAAGCGAAGGCGGCGAGGGGCTCAGGCCGATAGGGGAGAGCCGCTCGACGCATCGCACGGCGGCCCGCCGGCCGACAGCAGGTCTACCCAGCCGCCCGGGGGCCGACAGCAGGTTTACCCAGCCGCCCGCCGACCGACAGCAGGTCTACCCGGCCGCCCGGGGGCCGACAGCAGGTCTACCCGGCCGCCCGGGGGCCGACAGCAGGTCTACCCAGCAGCTCCCGGCCGACAGCAGGTCTACCCGGCCGACAGCAGGTCTACCCAGCCGCCTGCCGGCCGACAGCAGGTCTACCCGGCCGCCTGCCGGCCGACAGCAGGTCTACCCGGCCGCCCGCCGGCCGACAGCAGGTCTACCCAGCTGCCGCCCGGGGGGCCGACAGCAGGTCTACCCGGCGGCCGGCCGTCAGCAGGTCTACCCGGCGGCCGGCCGACAGAAGGTCTACCCGGCAGCCGCCCGGGGGCCGACGGCAGGCCTACCCTGCCGCCCGCCGGCCGACAGCAGGTCTACCCAGCCGCCCGGGGGCCGACAGCAGGTCTACCCGGCAGCCGCTCGGGGGCCGACAGCAGGTCTACCCGGCCGCCGGCCGACAGCAGGTCTACCAGGCAGCCGCCCGGGGGCCGACAGCAGGTCTACCCGGCGGCCGGCCGACAGCAGGTCTACCCAGCAGCCCCCGGCCGACAGCAGGTCTACCCGGCCGCCCGGGGGCCGACAGCAGGTCTACCCGGCAGCCGCCTGCCGGCCGACAGCAGGTCTACCCGGCCGCCCGCCGGCCGACAGCAGGTCTACCCGGCTGCCGCCCGGGGGGCCGACAGCAGGTCTCCCCAGCAGCCCCCGGCCGACAGCAGGTCTACCCGGCCGACAGCAGGTCTACCCAGCCGCCTGCCGGCCGACAGCAGGTCTACCCGGCCGCCTGCCGGCCGACAGCAGGTCTACCCGGCCGCCCGCCGGCCGACAGCAGGTCTACCCAGCTGCCGCCCGGGGGGCCGACAGCAGGTCTACCCGGCGGCCGGCCGACAGCAGGTCTACCCGGCGGCCGGCCGACAGAAGGTCTACCCGGCAGCCGCTCGGGGGCCGACAGCAGGTCTACCCGGCCGCCGGCCGACAGCAGGTCTACCCAGCCGCCTGCCGGCCGACAGCAGGTCTACCCGGCCGCCTGCCGGCCGACAGCAGGTCTACCCGGCCGCCCGCCGGCCGACAGCAGGTCTACCCAGCTGCCGCCCGGGGGGCCGACAGCAGGTCTACCCGGCGGCCGGCCGTCAGCAGGTCTACCCGGCGGCCGGCCGACAGAAGGTCTACCCGGCAGCCGCCCGGGGGCCGACGGCAGGCCTACCCTGCCGCCCGCCGGCCGACAGCAGGTCTACCCAGCCGCCCGGGGGCCGACAGCAGGTCTACCCGGCAGCCGCTCGGGGGCCGACAGCAGGTCTACCCGGCCGCCGGCCGACAGCAGGTCTACCAGGCAGCCGCCCGGGGGCCGACAGCAGGTCTACCCGGCGGCCGGCCGACAGCAGGTCTACCCAGCAGCCCCCGGCCGACAGCAGGTCTACCCGGCCGCCCGGGGGCCGACAGCAGGTCTACCCGGCAGCCGCCTGCCGGCCGACAGCAGGTCTACCCGGCCGCCCGCCGGCCGACAGCAGGTCTACCCGGCTGCCGCCCGGGGGGCCGACAGCAGGTCTCCCCAGCAGCCCCCGGCCGTCAGCAGGTCTACCCGGCGGCCGGCCGACAGAAGGTCTACCCGGCAGCCGCCCGGGGGCCGACGGCAGGCCTACCCTGCCGCCCGCCGGCCGACAGCAGGTCTACCCAGCCGCCCGGGGGCCGACAGCAGGTCTACCCGGCAGCCGCTCGGGGGCCGACAGCAGGTCTACCCGGCCGCCGGCCGACAGCAGGTCTACCAGGCAGCCGCCCGGGGGCCGACAGCAGGTCTACCCGGCGGCCGGCCGACAGCAGGTCTACCCAGCAGCCCCCGGCCGACAGCAGGTCTACCCGGCCGCCCGGGGGCCGACAGCAGGTCTACCCGGCAGCCGCCTGCCGGCCGACAGCAGGTCTACCCGGCCGCCCGCCGGCCGACAGCAGGTCTACCCGGCTGCCGCCCGGGGGGCCGACAGCAGGTCTCCCCAGCAGCCCCCGGCCGACAGCAGGTCTACCCGGCCGACAGCAGGTCTACCCAGCCGCCTGCCGGCCGACAGCAGGTCTACCCGGCCGCCTGCCGGCCGACAGCAGGTCTACCCGGCCGCCCGCCGGCCGACAGCAGGTCTACCCAGCTGCCGCCCGGGGGGCCGACAGCAGGTCTACCCGGCGGCCGGCCGACAGCAGGTCTACCCGGCGGCCGGCCGACAGAAGGTCTACCCGGCAGCCGCTCGGGGGCCGACAGCAGGTCTACCCGGCCGCCGGCCGACAGCAGGTCTACCAGGCAGCCGCCCGGGGGCCGACAGCAGGTCTACCCGGCCGCCCGGGGGCCGACAGCAGGTCTACCCAGCAGCCCCCGGCCGACAGCAGGTCTACCCAGCTGCCGCCCGGGGGCCGACAGCAGGTCTACCCGGCAGCCGCCCGGGGGCCGACAGCAGGTCTACCCGGCGGCCGGCCGACAGCAGGTCTACCCAGGCAGCCGCCCGACCGCCGGCCGACAGCAGGTCTACCGAGCCCCCGGCTGACAGCAGGTCTACCCAGCAGCCCCCGGCCGACAGCAGATCTACCCAGCGGCAGGCCGACAGCAGGTC
Organism: Poecile montanus; assembly: GCA_038429875.1. Taxonomy (NCBI): domain Eukaryota; kingdom Metazoa; phylum Chordata; class Aves; order Passeriformes; family Paridae; genus Poecile; species Poecile montanus. The sequence goes on along the minus strand of JBBLMP010000051.1, from coordinate 202,959 downwards.
TACCCAGCTGCCGCCCGGGGGCCGACAGCAGGTCTACCCGGCAGCCGCCCGGGGGCCGACAGCAGGTCTACCCGGCGGCCGGCCGACAGCAGGTCTACCGAGCCCCCGGCTGACAGCAGGTCTACCCAGCAGCTCCCGGCCGACAGCAGGTCTACCCAGCAGCCGCCGCCGGCCGACAGCAGGTCTACCCAGCTGCAGGCCGACGGCAGGTCTACCTGGCAGCCGCCTGGGGGCCGACAGCAGGTCTACCCTGCAGCTGCCCGGCGGCCGACAGCAGGTCTACCCTGCAGCTGCCCGGCGGCCGACAGCAGGTCTACCCTGCAGCTGCCCGGCGGCCGACAGCAGGTCTACCCTGCAGCTGCCCGGCGGCCGACAGCAGGTCTACCCAGCCGCCGAAGGCCGCCGGCCGACAGCAGGTCTACCCAGCCGCCGAAGGCCGCCGGCCGACAAAGGCCCCTC
>JBBLMP010000051.1:177500-190000 GCA_038429875.1 Poecile montanus | reverse complement strand
CCCAACGTGCGCACCCCACCGGCCGACACCGCCACGGTCCAGGCGGGCAGCGGGCGGATGGCCGCGGGACTCCGCGTGAGTGCGTGTGAGCGGGGAACTCGTCCCCGAGAGACCGCCCCCGCGGGCTCGGCGCCGTCGAGCCTCCCCGACGCGCCCCAGGGGCCCGCCGACGCCGGCGGGCCGCTTGGCTTTCGGGACAATTTCGGCTGATCGCAGCGGGAGGAGCGCACGGGGGGTGCCGCCACCCACCCGCATCTGCGGACAACGGTTCCCTCTAACTGGACAACGGCAAAGATGGGACGCCGCACCCCGCCGGGGCCGGGGGTCGGGGGTTTTCACCCCCTTTCCCCTCTTCCCCGAGGGAACCCATCCGAAGCGTGCGACAAAAAAGGTTTGCCACCGACCGCGAGAGGCCACCGGGCTCCAAACCCGGCTTTTCGCCCGGCCTCGCGGCGATCGGCTTTTTCCCCCCCCCCCGGAGGAAAAAAAAAAAAAAAAAAAAACAACCGGGGGAGAGAACGGCAAACCAGGAGCAGAAAATAAAAAGGCACACATGGGCGCGCGTCTCAGGACCCGTGCTAGCCACGGGGGCCGCGGGCCCGGGGGTGGGGGCGAGGCCCGCGCCTCTCACTCCCCCAACAACACCACCGCCACCACGAGGTTTTTCTCCCTGCCCCTTCGCTTTTCGCTTGGGGTCGGGGGGGCCCTCACGCCTCCAGACGCTGTTTTTTTCTCGGTGCCGCGGCTTAGGGCCGCAATGGGAGCAGGGGGGCAGAAACCCCTCACACCCAAAAAAATACGGCAAGGCAGACCCCCACGCTCTGCCCGCACGCCTACAAAAGCGAAAGAAAACGAAGCGGGGACCCGTTCGCAACCCAGCCCGCCGGGCCACGGTGGCTCGGTCCGCACCGGCCACGACAACTGAGGAAGGGGCGAGGCGCCGCCGCCTCGCCCGCGCCATATCTCTCTCGCCGGGGGCATTTTTCCCCGTCGCGTCCGGGTCCGCACGCGGGCGGAGGCCGGCCACCGCGGCCGGCCGCCACCCCTGAAACAATTCCGCCCGCAAAGCGCGGGTCCCCGGCTTAAGGCCGAGGAAGGGGGACGAGGGCCACAACAACTCGGGGCGAGGGACGGGGTGCCGCCACCCCGGCCCCGCGACTCCCGTCGGGCGACTTCTCCCGTCACCCAGCCCCTGGAGCGGCAAAAACCGGGGCAAAGCCGAAGGCAAGGCCGCGCGCCCCACCGGGCGTCCCCCGCAGCCCCTTTCCGACAAACACGGCTCTCTCACACCTGGCAACAGCGGGTCGGGAGCGGGGAACGGGGCGCCGCCAACCTCGGCCGACCGGGCAACCCGGTCTTCGGGACTCTCGGGGAAGGGCCGGGGGGGGTAAAGCCTCGTACGGGGCTCGAACAACAACAGAGGCGCCCCCGGCCGATGTCTGCCCGCGGCTGCCGGCCACCGTGCCCCACCGAGACCGACAGCCAAACAAAAACTGCACCCCGCCGAGGGGGGCCCCGGCTTAAGGCCGAGCACATGAGGGGGGACGAGGCGCCGCCGCCTCGCCCGCCAGCCACCAGCGTTCGGTTTTTCCCCACCCCAGGGTTGGGGTGGGGGGGGAAGGAAGCGGGACTGGGCCGGAATCGGCAGCAGCACGACCAGAGCGGGGAGGACCCGGCCTGCGGCTTCTCTGCCTCCTCCACACCCCTTTTCCCCCTTCTCGCCTCGGCCGCCCGAGCGGCTTTCTCTCTCTGGCAGCAGCGGCACGCTTTCCTCGGCCTCACCGGACAAGCTGGGCCCATCGGCACGATGGGTAGCACGGGAAGCGGGACGAGCCCCGCGACTCGACCCGCCTAGGCAGCACACTCTCTGGCAGCAGTGGCGCGCTTCCGCGGCCTCGCAAACGAAGCTGGCCCATCGGCACGATGGGTAGGTACGGGAAGCGGGACGAGCCCCGCGACTCGTCCCGCCGAGGCGGCACCCTCTCGGCTTGGGCCTCCCTTGCCGGCGCTCTCCCCTTCGGTTTCTCTCTGAGCTTGGCGCCGGCGACCGGCCGGGCGGCCGGCCCGTAGCTCCGCCTCGGAGGACACAGGCACGGTAACAGCCTGGGGGAGACGGCCCGTCACCTCGCTCCCATAATACGGAGATACGCGTCCGAGGCCGCCCTTGCTGCAAGTGAACGTAGCGTACGTGACCGGGGCAAAGCGGGGGCGCTAGCCGCCTCCTAGCTTGACGTAACTGGAGGCAGCTGAAAACAGCGACCCCTTGGTGAACTTCCAGAGCCGGCGCCGACAACAGGTCTACCCGGGCCGCGGACAACAGGTCTACCGCGACCGCGGACAACAGGTCTACCGCGACCGTGGACAACAGGTCTACCGCGACCGCGGACAACAGGTCTACCGCGACCGCGGACAACAGGTCTACCCCGACCGCGGGACAACAGGTCTACCCCGACCAGGGACAGCAGGTCTACCCCGGCCGGGGACAGCAGGTCTACCCCGACCAAGGACAGCAGGTCTACCCCGTCCAGGGACAGCAGGTCTACCCGGCCGGGGACAGCAGGTCTACCGCGACCAGGGACAGCAGGTCTACCCGGGCCGCGGACAGCAGGTCTACCCGGGCCGCGGACAGCAGGTCTACCCCGACCAGGGACAGCAGGTCTACCCCGGCCGGGGACAGCAGGTCTACCGCGACCAGGGACAGCAGGTCTACCCCGGCCGAGGACAGCAGGTCTACCCGGGCCGCGGACAGCAGGTCTACCCCGACCGCGGACAGCAGGTCTACCGCGACCGCGGACAACAGGTCTACCGCGACCGCGGACAACAGGTCTACCGCGACCGCGGACAACAGGTCTACCCCGACCGCGGACAACAGGTCTACCGCGACCGCGGACAACAGGTCTACCCCGACCGCGGGACAACAGGTCTACCCCGTCCAGGGACATCAGGTCTACCCCGGCCGGGGACAGCAGGTCTACCCCGACCAAGGACAGCAGGTCTACCCCGGCCGGGGGACAGAAGGTCTACCCCGACCAAGGACAGCAGGTCTACCCCGTCCAGGGACAGCAGGTCTACCCGTCCAGGGACAGCAGGTCTACCGCGACCAGGGACAGCAGGTCTACCCGGGCCGCGGACAGCAGGTCTACCCGGGCCGCGGACAGCAGGTCTACCCCGACCAGGGACAGCAGGTCTACCGCGACCAGGGACAGCAGGTCTACCCCGACCAAGGACAGCAGGTCTACCCCGTCCAGGGACAGCAGGTCTACCCGTCCAGGGACAGCAGGTCTACCGCGACCAGGGACAGCAGGTCTACCCGGGCCGCGGACAGCAGGTCTACCCGGGCCGCGGACAGCAGGTCTACCCCGACCAGGGGCAGCAGGTCTACCCCGGCCGGGGACAGCAGGTCTACCGCGACCAGGGACAGCAGGTCTACCCCGGCCGGGGACAGCAGGTCTACCCGGGCCGCGGACAGCAGGTCTACCCCGGCCGAGGACAGCAGGTCTACCCCGACCGCGGGACAACAGGTCGACCCCGACCAAGGACAGCAGGTCTACCCGGGCCGCGGACAGCAGGTCTACCGCGACCGCGGACAACAGGTCTACCGCGACCGCGGACAACAGGTCTACCGCGACCGCGGACAGCAGGTCTACCCCGACCGCGGGACAACAGGTCTACCCCGTCCAGGGACATCAGGTCTACCCCGGCCGGGGACAGCAGGTCTACCCCGACCAAGGACAGCAGGTCTACCCCGGCCGGGGGACAGAAGGTCTACCCCGACCAAGGACAGCAGGTCTACCCCGTCCAGGGACAGCAGGTCTACCCGTCCAGGGACAGCAGGTCTACCGCGACCAGGGACAGCAGGTCTACCCCGGCCGGGGACAGCAGGTCTACCGCGACCAGGGACAGCAGGTCTACCCCGGCCGAGGACAGCAGGTCTACCCCGACCGCGGGACAACAGGTCGACCCCGACCAAGGACAGCAGGTCTACCCGGGCCGCGGACAACAGGTCTACCCGGGCCGCGGACAGCAGGTCTACCCCGACCGCGGACAACAGGTCTACCGCGACCGCGGACAACAGGTCTACCGCGACCGCGGACAACAGGTCTACCGCGACCGCGGACAACAGGTCTACCCCGACCGCGGACAGCAGGTCTACCCCGACCGCGGACAACAGGTCTACCCCGACCGCGGGACAACAGGCCTACCCCGTCCAGGGACATCAGGTCTACCCCGGCCGGGGACATCAGGTCTACCCCGGCCGGGGACAGCAGGTCTACCCCGTCCAGGGACATCAGGTCTACCCCGGCCGGGGACAGCAGGTCTACCCCGTCCAGGGACAGCAGGTCTACCCCGGCCGGGGGGACAGCAGGCCTACCGCGACCAGGGACAGCAGGTCTACCCGGGCCGCGGACAACAGGTCTACCCCGTCCAGGGTCAGCTGGTCTACCCCGACCAGGGACAGCAGGTCTACCGCGACCAGGGACAGCAGGTCTACCCGGGCCGCGGACAACAGGTCTACCCGGGCCGCGGACAGCAGGTCTACCCCGACCGCGGACAACAGGTCTACCGCGACCGCGGTCAACAGGTCTACCGCGACCGCGGACAACAGGTCTACCGCGACCGCGGACAACAGGTCTACCCCGACCGCGGACAGCAGGTCGACCCCGACCGCGGACAGCAGGTCTACCCCGACCGCGGACAACAGGTCTACCCCGACCGCGGGACAACAGGCCTACCCCGTCCAGGGACATCAGGTCTACCCCGGCCGGGGACATCAGGTCTACCCCGGCCGGGGACAGCAGGTCTACCCCGACCAAGGACAGCAGGTCTACCCCGGCCGGGGGACAGAAGGTCTACCCCGACCAAGGACAGCAGGTCTACCCCGTCCAGGGACAGCAGGTCTAGCCGTCCAGGGACAGCAGGTCTACCGCGACCAGGGACAGCAGGTCTACCCGGGCCGCGGACAACAGGTCTACCCGGGCCGCGGACAGCAGGTCTACCCCGACCGCGGACAACAGGTCTACCGCGACCGCGGTCAACAGGTCTACCGCGACCGCGGACAACAGGTCTACCGCGACCGCGGACAACAGGTCTACCCCGACCGCGGACAGCAGGTCGACCGCGACCGCGGACAACAGGTCTACCCCGACCGCGGGACAACAGGTCTACCCCGACCGCGGGACAACAGGCCTACCCCGTCCAGGGACATCAGGTCTACCCCGGCCGGGGACATCAGGTCTACCCCGGCCGGGGACAGCAGGTCTACCCCGACCAAGGACAGCAGGTCTACCCCGGCCGGGGGACAGAAGGTCTACCCCGACCAAGGACAGCAGGTCTACCCCGTCCAGGGACAGCAGGTCTACCCGTCCAGGGACAGCAGGTCTACCGCGACCAGGGACAGCAGGTCTACCCGGGCCGCGGACAGCAGGTCTACCCGGGCCGCGGACAGCAGGTCTACCCCGACCAGGGACAGCAGGTCTACCGCGACCGCGGACAACAGGTCTACCGCGACCGCGGACAACAGGTCTACCCCGACCGCGGACAACAGGTCTACCGCGACCGCGGACAACAGGTCTACCCCGACCGCGGGACAACAGGTCTACCCCGTCCAGGGACATCAGGTCTACCCCGGCCGGGGACAGCAGGTCTACCGCGACCAGGGACAGCAGGTCTACCCGGGCCGCGGACAGCAGGTCTACCCGGGCCGCGGACAGCAGGTCTACCCCGACCAGGGACAGCAGGTCTACCCCGTCCAGGGACAGCAGGTCTACCCCGACCAAGGACAGCAGGTCTACCCCGTCCAGGGACAGCAGGTCTACCCGTCCAGGGACAGCAGGTCTACCGCGACCAGGGACAGCAGGTCTACCCGGGCCGCGGACAGCAGGTCTACCCGGGCCGCGGACAGCAGGTCTACCCCGACCAGGGACAGCAGGTCTACCCCGGCCGGGGACAGCAGGTCTACCGCGACCAGGGACAGCAGGTCTACCCCGGCCGGGGACAGCAGGTCTACCCGGGCCGCGGACAGCAGGTCTACCCCGGCGGAGGACAGCAGGTCTACCCCGACCGCGGGACAACAGGTCGACCCCGACCAAGGACAGCAGGTCTACCCGGGCCGCGGACAGCAGGTCTACCGCGACCGCGGACAACAGGTCTACCGCGACCGCGGACAACAGGTCTACCGCGACCGCGGACAGCAGGTCTACCCCGACCGCGGACAACAGGTCTACCGCGACCGCGGACAACAGGTCTACCCCGACCGCGGGACAACAGGTCTACCCCGTCCAGGGACATCAGGTCTACCCCGGCCGGGGACAGCAGGTCTACCCCGACCAAGGACAGCAGGTCTACCCCGGCCGGGGGACAGAAGGTCTACCCCGACCAAGGACAGCAGGTCTACCCCGTCCGGGGACAGCAGGTCTACCCGTCCAGGGACAGCAGGTCTACCGCGACCAGGGACAGCAGGTCTACCCGGGCCGCGGACAGCAGGTCTACCCGGGCCGCGGACAGCAGGTCTACCCCGACCAGGGACAGCAGGTCTACCCCGGCCGGGGACAGCAGGTCTACCGCGACCAGGGACAGCAGGTCTACCCCGGCCGAGGACAGCAGGTCTACCCCGACCGCGGGACAACAGGTCGACCCCGACCAAGGACAGCAGGTCTACCCGGGCCGCGGACAACAGGTCTACCCGGGCCGCGGACAGCAGGTCTACCCCGACCGCGGACAGCAGGTCTACCCCGGCCGGGGACAGCCGGTCTACCCCGGCCGGGGACATCAGGTCTACCCCGGCCGGGGACAGCCGGTCTACCCCGTCCAGGGACAGCAGGTCTACCCCGTCCAGGGACAGCAGGTCTACCCGTCCAGGGACAGCAGGTCTACCGCGACCAGGGACAGCAGGTCTACCCGGGCCGCGGACAACAGGTCTACCCGGGCCGCGGACAGCAGGTCTACCCCGACCGCGGACAACAGGTCTACCGCGACCGCGGTCAACAGGTCTACCGCGACCGCGGACAACAGGTCTACCGCGACCGCGGACAACAGGTCTACCCCGACCGCGGACAGCAGGTCGACCGCGACCGCGGACAACAGGTCTACCCCGACCGCGGGACAACAGGTCTACCCCGACCGCGGGACAACAGGCCTACCCCGTCCAGGGACATCAGGTCTACCCCGGCCGGGGACATCAGGTCTACCCCGGCCGGGGACAGCAGGTCTACCCCGACCAAGGACAGCAGGTCTACCCCGGCCGGGGGACAGAAGGTCTACCCCGACCAAGGACAGCAGGTCTACCCCGTCCAGGGACAGCAGGTCTACCCGTCCAGGGACAGCAGGTCTACCGCGACCAGGGACAGCAGGTCTACCCGGGCCGCGGACAGCAGGTCTACCCGGGCCGCGGACAGCAGGTCTACCCCGACCAGGGACAGCAGGTCTACCGCGACCGCGGACAACAGGTCTACCGCGACCGCGGACAACAGGTCTACCGCGACCGCGGACAACAGGTCTACCCCGACCGCGGACAACAGGTCTACCGCGACCGCGGACAACAGGTCTACCCCGACCGCGGGACAACAGGTCTACCCCGTCCAGGGACATCAGGTCTACCCCGGCCGGGGACAGCAGGTCTACCGCGACCAGGGACAGCAGGTCTACCCGGGCCGCGGACAGCAGGTCTACCCGGGCCGCGGACAGCAGGTCTACCCCGACCAGGGACAGCAGGTCTACCCCGTCCAGGGACAGCAGGTCTACCCCGACCAAGGACAGCAGGTCTACCCCGTCCAGGGACAGCAGGTCTACCCGTCCAGGGACAGCAGGTCTACCGCGACCAGGGACAGCAGGTCTACCCGGGCCGCGGACAGCAGGTCTACCCGGGCCGCGGACAGCAGGTCTACCCCGACCAGGGACAGCAGGTCTACCCCGGCCGGGGACAGCAGGTCTACCGCGACCAGGGACATCAGGTCTACCCCGGCCGGGGACAGCAGGTCTACCCGGGCCGCGGACAGCAGGTCTACCCCGGCGGAGGACAGCAGGTCTACCCCGACCGCGGGACAACAGGTCGACCCCGACCAAGGACAGCAGGTCTACCCGGGCCGCGGACAGCAGGTCTACCGCGACCGCGGACAACAGGTCTACCGCGACCGCGGACAACAGGTCTACCGCGACCGCGGACAGCAGGTCTACCCCGACCGCGGACAACAGGTCTACCGCGACCGCGGACAACAGGTCTACCCCGACCGCGGGACAACAGGTCTACCCCGTCCAGGGACATCAGGTCTACCCCGGCCGGGGACAGCAGGTCTACCCCGACCAAGGACAGCAGGTCTACCCCGGCCGGGGGACAGAAGGTCTACCCCGACCAAGGACAGCAGGTCTACCCCGTCCGGGGACAGCAGGTCTACCCGTCCAGGGACAGCAGGTCTACCGCGACCAGGGACAGCAGGTCTACCCGGGCCGCGGACAGCAGGTCTACCCGGGCCGCGGACAGCAGGTCTACCCCGACCAGGGACAGCAGGTCTACCCCGGCCGGGGACAGCAGGTCTACCGCGACCAGGGACAGCAGGTCTACCCCGGCCGAGGACAGCAGGTCTACCCCGACCGCGGGACAACAGGTCGACCCCGACCAAGGACAGCAGGTCTACCCGGGCCGCGGACAACAGGTCTACCCGGGCCGCGGACAGCAGGTCTACCCCGACCGCGGACAGCAGGTCTACCCCGACCGCGGACAACAGGTCTACCCGGGCCGCGGGACAACAGGCCTACCCCGTCCAGGGACATCAGGTCTACCCCGGCCGGGGACATCAGGTCTACCCCGGCCGGGGACAGCCGGTCTACCCCGTCCAGGGACATCAGGTCTACCCCGGCCGGGGACAGCAGGTCTACCCCGTCCAGGGACAGCAGGTCTACCCCGGCCGGGGGGACAGCAGGCCTACCGCGACCAGGGACAGCAGGTCTACCCGGGCCGCGGACAGCAGGTCTACCCCGTCCCGGGACAGCAGGTCTACCCCGTCCAGGGATAGCAGGTCTACCGCGACCGGGGACAGCAGGTCTACCCGGGCCGCGGACAACAGGTCTACCCCGTCCAGGGTCAGCAGGTCTACCCCGACCAGGGACAGCAGGTCTACCGCGACCAGGGACAGCAGGTCTACCCGGGCCGCGGACAACAGGTCTACCCGGGCCGCGGACAGCAGGTCTACCCCGACCGCGGACAACAGGTCTACCGCGACCGCGGTCAACAGGTCTACCGCGACCGCGGACAACAGGTCTACCGCGACCGCGGACAACAGGTCTACCCCGACCGCGGACAGCAGGTCGACCCCGACCGCGGACAGCAGGTCTACCCCGACCGCGGACAACAGGTCTACCCCGACCGCGGGACAACAGGCCTACCCCGTCCAGGGACATCAGGTCTACCCCGGCCGGGGACATCAGGTCTACCCCGGCCGGGGACAGCAGATCTACCCCGTCCAGGGACATCAGGTCTACCCCGGCCGGGGGGACAGCAGGCCTACCGCGACCAGGGACAGCAGGTCTACCCGGGCCGCGGACAGCAGGTCTACCCCGACCAAGGACAGCAGGTCTACCGCGGCCGCGGGACAGCAGGTCTACCCCGTCCAGGGACATCAGGTCTACATCGACCCGGGACAGCAGGTCTACCCCGGCCGGGGACAGCAGGTCTACCCCGTCCAGGGACAGCTGGTCTACCCCGGCCGAGGACAGCAGGTCGACCCCTGCCGGGGACCACAGGTCTACCCCGCCTGGGGGACAAGGGTACCCCTCTGAAATTTGCCTCGTGTCCCGCCACCGGATCAGGCCTGTCGGCCGGCCCCGGCCCCGGCCCCGGGCGGACCCGGCCCCGGCCGCGGCCCTCGGTGAACCCAACCTTCCGGGGGCCGCCCGCCACCAGGGTAGTCCTGTCGGCCGGCTCCACGCCGGCCGCCCCTGCGGCTTCTGACGACGTGCCCGGCGGCGTCCGCCGGCCCCGGAGCCGGGAGACCTGTGCGCCCCTCGGCCGTCGGATAGCTCCGGCAGCCCCGTCCCGCCCGATATTCCCGTTCTCTAGACCGAGTCGTATTTCTGACCGTCTCTTTATTTGGTTTCTTTTCACGCACGCGGGCACGCGCACACGCCCGCACCCACAGACACACGCGCACCCACCCCTTCCCTTCTTTTGTCTTTTCCCGAAAGGACGGCTCTTGTGTCGGGGTGGCCCACGAACGCTTCGCCGGGATCAAAAATTCTCGGCCCATCTGATTTCTTTTCCTGCCTGCGCGCCCAGACGCCTCCCAGCCGAGCCGACGGGCAGCCCGTGGCCCGCGCCCGGCCCGCCGACGCGCTCGACCGGCAACGGGGCGTCCCCACCCCGCGGGGAGCAGAGACGCAGCACCAGCCAGCAAGCGGCACCTCGGGGCGGACAGCGGGAGAATGGAAGCAGGCGGAAGCGTGCGGTGGGACGCGGCTGGAAGCCGCCGGCCCCCCGCGTCACTGGACTCGAATCGCCGGCAGAGGCGGCGAGCGGGCGGCCGCCTGCTCATGCCGGCTCTCCAGCGGTCCGCGGAGGTCTTTGGCCCCGGGCCCGCCCCTCCGGGGGCTCGCCGCGGGGGCTCGCCTCCGAGGCGTGCGGGCCCGGCCCGGAACCGCCCTTCGCCGCCGGCTCCCGCGACGCACCGCCTTCTGGGCTTTTACCCGCCCCCGGTCGGCGACGCTTGCCGGGCGGCCCCGCCCTACGACGTCACCCTGCCTGGCACCGCCTTCCGGGCTTTCCCCGCCCCCCTGCTGGGCGACAGCTGGGGCCGACGGCGGTGGCCCCAACCCACCCACGCCCCAGGCGGCTCCCCAAGCCGCCGGCCGCTCGGCACGGCGACAACGCCTGCGGGGGCCGAGGAGCGGGCCGACGGGGCCGCCGGCGGCTTGAGGCTCGGCGCCCTCCCTTTCCGAGGAAGCTTTCTCGCCGGCTCTCTCTCGGAGGCTTTCGCTCTGACGGCGGCTTCCTTCCCGCTCGCCCCCGGCCGGCCCCACTGAAGCCTGCAGGCAGACGGCAGCCCGGCTGATCGAGCCAGCCAAGCAGAAACCGAGGTGGAAGCCGGGCCGCCGTCTGCGCGGACCCGGACGGGGGAGGGAGCGCCGCCGGCTTCCGAAGGCCCCCTCCTTCCCTCTCGGGGAGAAGCGAAGGCGGCGAGGGGCTCAGGCCGATAGGGGAGAGCCGCTCGACGCATCGCACGGCGGCCCGCCGGCCGACAGCAGGTCTACCCAGCCGCCCGGGGGCCGACAGCAGGTTTACCCAGCCGCCCGCCGACCGACAGCAGGTCTACCCGGCCGCCCGGGGGCCGACAGCAGGTCTACCCGGCCGCCCGGGGGCCGACAGCAGGTCTACCCAGCAGCTCCCGGCCGACAGCAGGTCTACCCGGCCGACAGCAGGTCTACCCAGCCGCCTGCCGGCCGACAGCAGGTCTACCCGGCCGCCTGCCGGCCGACAGCAGGTCTACCCGGCCGCCCGCCGGCCGACAGCAGGTCTACCCAGCTGCCGCCCGGGGGGCCGACAGCAGGTCTACCCGGCGGCCGGCCGTCAGCAGGTCTACCCGGCGGCCGGCCGACAGAAGGTCTACCCGGCAGCCGCCCGGGGGCCGACGGCAGGCCTACCCTGCCGCCCGCCGGCCGACAGCAGGTCTACCCAGCCGCCCGGGGGCCGACAGCAGGTCTACCCGGCAGCCGCTCGGGGGCCGACAGCAGGTCTACCCGGCCGCCGGCCGACAGCAGGTCTACCAGGCAGCCGCCCGGGGGCCGACAGCAGGTCTACCCGGCGGCCGGCCGACAGCAGGTCTACCCAGCAGCCCCCGGCCGACAGCAGGTCTACCCGGCCGCCCGGGGGCCGACAGCAGGTCTACCCGGCAGCCGCCTGCCGGCCGACAGCAGGTCTACCCGGCCGCCCGCCGGCCGACAGCAGGTCTACCCGGCTGCCGCCCGGGGGGCCGACAGCAGGTCTCCCCAGCAGCCCCCGGCCGACAGCAGGTCTACCCGGCCGACAGCAGGTCTACCCAGCCGCCTGCCGGCCGACAGCAGGTCTACCCGGCCGCCTGCCGGCCGACAGCAGGTCTACCCGGCCGCCCGCCGGCCGACAGCAGGTCTACCCAGCTGCCGCCCGGGGGGCCGACAGCAGGTCTACCCGGCGGCCGGCCGACAGCAGGTCTACCCGGCGGCCGGCCGACAGAAGGTCTACCCGGCAGCCGCTCGGGGGCCGACAGCAGGTCTACCCGGCCGCCGGCCGACAGCAGGTCTACCCAGCCGCCTGCCGGCCGACAGCAGGTCTACCCGGCCGCCTGCCGGCCGACAGCAGGTCTACCCGGCCGCCCGCCGGCCGACAGCAGGTCTACCCAGCTGCCGCCCGGGGGGCCGACAGCAGGTCTACCCGGCGGCCGGCCGTCAGCAGGTCTACCCGGCGGCCGGCCGACAGAAGGTCTACCCGGCAGCCGCCCGGGGGCCGACGGCAGGCCTACCCTGCCGCCCGCCGGCCG
>JBBLMP010000051.1:167500-170000 GCA_038429875.1 Poecile montanus | reverse complement strand
CAGCACGGCACGGTACCCGCGCCGGTACCCACCCGCAGACAGCCGCCCGCGCGGGGAAAGGTGAGCCCGGGGGCGAGGCCCGCGCCTCGCCTCCCCTCTCGCCCTCTTTCTCTCGGCCCTCGCGGCGGCGTTTGGCGACGCCGCCGCTTCTCGGCCCTTTTTCGGTACCCCCCGCGAGGACGAGCTCCGGCCCAGCGGCTCGCTCCGGGAAGCGGGGAGCTACGGGAGCGGCTCCCCGAGTCTGCATTTAGGGGGACGAAGGCCCTTTTTCTCCTCCCGCGGCCGCCGCCGCCGGCGGACCGCGGCGGGGAGGGTAACGGGCCTGCGAGGCGACCCCAGCCGCGCCGCCCGGGGGAGGGCTCGGGTGGCCCACCCCCCGGGACGGCGATTGATCGTCAAGCGACGCTCAGACAGGCGTAGCCCCGGGAGGAACCCGGGGCCGCAAGTGCGTTCGAAGTGTCGATGATCAATGTGTCCTGCAATTCACATTAATTCTCGCAGCTAGCTGCGTTCTTCATCGACGCACGAGCCGAGTGATCCACCGCTAAGAGTTGTCTGGCTTTCGGCACCGACCCCGCACGCGCGGAGGGGCCGGGACCGCTCGCGTGAAGCGGCCCCCTCGGTTTTGCGGCGAGGAGGCGCGGCCGCGCCAACCTCGCCATCGACCGTACGAGCACAAAGGAGACGACAAACGGAAGGGAAAAAAAAAAAAAGGAGAAGCCCACGGAACGCTCCGAAAGGCCAGCCCGAAGACAGGGCGGGGGGGCCCGCGCCCCCGACCGCCTCCCCCCCCTCCCCCCGGGCGAGGGGAGGGAAAAGAGAGACGCCGCCGGCACACATCGCGTGCCGTCTTTCGGAGACGGCCCAGGCGCCCGGGCTCGGCCCGGCCTCCGCGCGGAGAGCCGCGCGGCGCGTGCCAGACTGCGGGGGGGCTACGGCGCCCGCGCCCGGCCTCCTCTCTCTGAACGGGACGACGCGGGCACGAGGCCGGGGGGCCGCGGCCGCCCGCCACCCGCCTCGCGCTCGCCTCCACCTCGACCGCTGCGCGGGCTCGCGCCCGCGCAGCGCCACCGCGCCGCCGCGCGCGGCGCGCCTCTCCTCCCCGCTCACGGGCCGCCCCTTCCCAGCGCCCGAGACGGCAACGCGACGAGCGCCGGCACCGCCGGCGCCGCCCCCGGCCGGGGACCGCTTCCCCGCCGGAAGGCGAGCGCCTCGCGGCCGCGCTCCGACAGCCAGCGCCGGGAGGCGGGCGCCGCCGAGGCGCGAGCCGGCGTCGCGAGCGCCCGAGGCCTGCCGGAAGGCAGAGGACCCGCCGCCACCGGGGCCGCACTCCCGGGACCGCCGCCGCCGCTTCGCACCGTCGGGGCCCCTTCCGCGGGCACGCGCCCTGCGGGAGGGGCCGTGCGGCGGACGCCCGCCGCACGGCCTCGAGCGTTCCCTGCGGCCCACACGCGGCCTTCGGGAAGGGCGACGGGGAAGCGACGGGCAGGGCCCGGGCCGGGACCGCCGCCGGCGACGACGGGGGCCTCCCGGCCGACCGTCCCACCAGGGGGACACCCGTCGAGCGGCGCCGCCGCCGCTCGGCACGGGGTCACCCGCGCTCGCCGGGCCTCCGGCCGCCGGAGGCGACCGACGAGCGCCCGCCCGGGCGGGGGGGCGTGCGGTTCGGCCGGGGACGAACCGGCGGACGGCGCCACCGCGCGCGTCCGGGGAAGGCAAGGAGCGCCCCGAGGAGGAGGAGGAGACGCGCGCCGACGCGGCCGGCGCGGCCGAGGCGAGGGAGCGCGGGGGGCGCCCGAGGGCCGCGACCCCGAGGTCGCACAAGGAGGCGGAGAAGCGCGCGGGGCGCTTCTCCGCCGGCGCCGCCCCGTTCCGAGGAGACCGGATCGGCCCCGCGGCCGACAGCGCGCCACGGCCTCGCCGCCGAGACCGGGCCGCGGAGAGGGGGGGGAGGGGGGCTGGACGCCCCCTCCCCGGCACGGCGCGGCCGACGACGGCCGCGACGAAGTCGACGACGACGACGACGACGAGCGGGGGGGGACCGGTCGCGACGGACGCCACCGCAGGGGATCAGCGGGAGTAGCTCCCCACCCCTCAATGACGCCGCGCCGCCACCGGCCGGGCACCCGCCGCCGCCGCCGCCGCCGCCGGCACCGCCGCCGCCGCCGGGGCGCGCCGTGCCGCCCGAGTCTTTAAACCTCCGCCCGGCCTCGGCGGCCCTTTCGGGCCCCACCCAACCCCGCGCGCCCGCGGCCGGCGTTTGACGACGCCGAGGCGCGAGCGGGAGAAAGGGAAAAGGCTCGGGGAACCGCCGAGGCGCGGAGCGCTAGGTACCTGGCCCTGGGGTGAGGGAAACGACCTGGGATGGCCCCGCCGGGGTGCCTCCCCCCCGTTGCTGCCACCCTCGGGGGAGCGTCCGCCGGCGGGGGCGCGCCTGACATCCGCCGCCGCCACCGCGGCCGTCCTGGCTCGGGGCCCGGGGTTTCCCTCAGCAGCCCGG
>JBBLMP010000051.1:150000-162500 GCA_038429875.1 Poecile montanus | reverse complement strand
CCTTCGCTTTTCGCTTGGGGTCGGGGGGGCCCTCACGCCTCCAGACGCTGTTTTTTTCTCGGTGCCGCGGCTTAGGGCCGCAATGGGAGCAGGGGGGCAGAAACCCCTCACACCCAAAAAAATACGGCAAGGCAGACCCCCACGCTCTGCCCGCACGCCTACAAAAGCGAAAGAAAACGAAGCGGGGACCCGTTCGCAACCCAGCCCGCCGGGCCACGGTGGCTCGGTCCGCACCGGCCACGACAACTGAGGAAGGGGCGAGGCGCCGCCGCCTCGCCCGCGCCATATCTCTCTCGCCGGGGGCATTTTTCCCCGTCGCGTCCGGGTCCGCACGCGGGCGGAGGCCGGCCACCGCGGCCGGCCGCCACCCCTGAAACAATTCCGCCCGCAAAGCGCGGGTCCCCGGCTTAAGGCCGAGGAAGGGGGACGAGGGCCACAACAACTCGGGGCGAGGGACGGGGTGCCGCCACCCCGGCCCCGCGACTCCCGTCGGGCGACTTCTCCCGTCACCCAGCCCCTGGAGCGGCAAAAACCGGGGCAAAGCCGAAGGCAAGGCCGCGCGCCCCACCGGGCGTCCCCCGCAGCCCCTTTCCGACAAACACGGCTCTCTCACACCTGGCAACAGCGGGTCGGGAGCGGGGAACGGGGCGCCGCCAACCTCGGCCGACCGGGCAACCCGGTCTTCGGGACTCTCGGGGAAGGGCCGGGGGGGGTAAAGCCTCGTACGGGGCTCGAACAACAACAGAGGCGCCCCCGGCCGATGTCTGCCCGCGGCTGCCGGCCACCGTGCCCCACCGAGACCGACAGCCAAACAAAAACTGCACCCCGCCGAGGGGGGCCCCGGCTTAAGGCCGAGCACATGAGGGGGGACGAGGCGCCGCCGCCTCGCCCGCCAGCCACCAGCGTTCGGTTTTTCCCCACCCCAGGGTTGGGGTGGGGGGGGAAGGAAGCGGGACTGGGCCGGAATCGGCAGCAGCACGACCAGAGCGGGGAGGACCCGGCCTGCGGCTTCTCTGCCTCCTCCACACCCCTTTTCCCCCTTCTCGCCTCGGCCGCCCGAGCGGCTTTCTCTCTCTGGCAGCAGCGGCACGCTTTCCTCGGCCTCACCGGACAAGCTGGGCCCATCGGCACGATGGGTAGCACGGGAAGCGGGACGAGCCCCGCGACTCGACCCGCCTAGGCAGCACACTCTCTGGCAGCAGTGGCGCGCTTCCGCGGCCTCGCAAACGAAGCTGGCCCATCGGCACGATGGGTAGGTACGGGAAGCGGGACGAGCCCCGCGACTCGTCCCGCCGAGGCGGCACCCTCTCGGCTTGGGCCTCCCTTGCCGGCGCTCTCCCCTTCGGTTTCTCTCTGAGCTTGGCGCCGGCGACCGGCCGGGCGGCCGGCCCGTAGCTCCGCCTCGGAGGACACAGGCACGGTAACAGCCTGGGGGAGACGGCCCGTCACCTCGCTCCCATAATACGGAGATACGCGTCCGAGGCCGCCCTTGCTGCAAGTGAACGTAGCGTACGTGACCGGGGCAAAGCGGGGGCGCTAGCCGCCTCCTAGCTTGACGTAACTGGAGGCAGCTGAAAACAGCGACCCCTTGGTGAACTTCCAGAGCCGGCGCCGACAACAGGTCTACCCGGGCCGCGGACAACAGGTCTACCGCGACCGCGGACAACAGGTCTACCGCGACCGTGGACAACAGGTCTACCGCGACCGCGGACAACAGGTCTACCGCGACCGCGGACAACAGGTCTACCCCGACCGCGGGACAACAGGTCTACCCCGACCAGGGACAGCAGGTCTACCCCGGCCGGGGACAGCAGGTCTACCCCGACCAAGGACAGCAGGTCTACCCCGTCCAGGGACAGCAGGTCTACCCGGCCGGGGACAGCAGGTCTACCGCGACCAGGGACAGCAGGTCTACCCGGGCCGCGGACAGCAGGTCTACCCGGGCCGCGGACAGCAGGTCTACCCCGACCAGGGACAGCAGGTCTACCCCGGCCGGGGACAGCAGGTCTACCGCGACCAGGGACAGCAGGTCTACCCCGGCCGAGGACAGCAGGTCTACCCGGGCCGCGGACAGCAGGTCTACCCCGACCGCGGACAGCAGGTCTACCGCGACCGCGGACAACAGGTCTACCGCGACCGCGGACAACAGGTCTACCGCGACCGCGGACAACAGGTCTACCCCGACCGCGGACAACAGGTCTACCGCGACCGCGGACAACAGGTCTACCCCGACCGCGGGACAACAGGTCTACCCCGTCCAGGGACATCAGGTCTACCCCGGCCGGGGACAGCAGGTCTACCCCGACCAAGGACAGCAGGTCTACCCCGGCCGGGGGACAGAAGGTCTACCCCGACCAAGGACAGCAGGTCTACCCCGTCCAGGGACAGCAGGTCTACCCGTCCAGGGACAGCAGGTCTACCGCGACCAGGGACAGCAGGTCTACCCGGGCCGCGGACAGCAGGTCTACCCGGGCCGCGGACAGCAGGTCTACCCCGACCAGGGACAGCAGGTCTACCGCGACCAGGGACAGCAGGTCTACCCCGACCAAGGACAGCAGGTCTACCCCGTCCAGGGACAGCAGGTCTACCCGTCCAGGGACAGCAGGTCTACCGCGACCAGGGACAGCAGGTCTACCCGGGCCGCGGACAGCAGGTCTACCCGGGCCGCGGACAGCAGGTCTACCCCGACCAGGGGCAGCAGGTCTACCCCGGCCGGGGACAGCAGGTCTACCGCGACCAGGGACAGCAGGTCTACCCCGGCCGGGGACAGCAGGTCTACCCGGGCCGCGGACAGCAGGTCTACCCCGGCCGAGGACAGCAGGTCTACCCCGACCGCGGGACAACAGGTCGACCCCGACCAAGGACAGCAGGTCTACCCGGGCCGCGGACAGCAGGTCTACCGCGACCGCGGACAACAGGTCTACCGCGACCGCGGACAACAGGTCTACCGCGACCGCGGACAGCAGGTCTACCCCGACCGCGGGACAACAGGTCTACCCCGTCCAGGGACATCAGGTCTACCCCGGCCGGGGACAGCAGGTCTACCCCGACCAAGGACAGCAGGTCTACCCCGGCCGGGGGACAGAAGGTCTACCCCGACCAAGGACAGCAGGTCTACCCCGTCCAGGGACAGCAGGTCTACCCGTCCAGGGACAGCAGGTCTACCGCGACCAGGGACAGCAGGTCTACCCCGGCCGGGGACAGCAGGTCTACCGCGACCAGGGACAGCAGGTCTACCCCGGCCGAGGACAGCAGGTCTACCCCGACCGCGGGACAACAGGTCGACCCCGACCAAGGACAGCAGGTCTACCCGGGCCGCGGACAACAGGTCTACCCGGGCCGCGGACAGCAGGTCTACCCCGACCGCGGACAACAGGTCTACCGCGACCGCGGACAACAGGTCTACCGCGACCGCGGACAACAGGTCTACCGCGACCGCGGACAACAGGTCTACCCCGACCGCGGACAGCAGGTCTACCCCGACCGCGGACAACAGGTCTACCCCGACCGCGGGACAACAGGCCTACCCCGTCCAGGGACATCAGGTCTACCCCGGCCGGGGACATCAGGTCTACCCCGGCCGGGGACAGCAGGTCTACCCCGTCCAGGGACATCAGGTCTACCCCGGCCGGGGACAGCAGGTCTACCCCGTCCAGGGACAGCAGGTCTACCCCGGCCGGGGGGACAGCAGGCCTACCGCGACCAGGGACAGCAGGTCTACCCGGGCCGCGGACAACAGGTCTACCCCGTCCAGGGTCAGCTGGTCTACCCCGACCAGGGACAGCAGGTCTACCGCGACCAGGGACAGCAGGTCTACCCGGGCCGCGGACAACAGGTCTACCCGGGCCGCGGACAGCAGGTCTACCCCGACCGCGGACAACAGGTCTACCGCGACCGCGGTCAACAGGTCTACCGCGACCGCGGACAACAGGTCTACCGCGACCGCGGACAACAGGTCTACCCCGACCGCGGACAGCAGGTCGACCCCGACCGCGGACAGCAGGTCTACCCCGACCGCGGACAACAGGTCTACCCCGACCGCGGGACAACAGGCCTACCCCGTCCAGGGACATCAGGTCTACCCCGGCCGGGGACATCAGGTCTACCCCGGCCGGGGACAGCAGGTCTACCCCGACCAAGGACAGCAGGTCTACCCCGGCCGGGG
This sequence comes from Poecile montanus, assembly GCA_038429875.1. Taxonomy (NCBI): domain Eukaryota; kingdom Metazoa; phylum Chordata; class Aves; order Passeriformes; family Paridae; genus Poecile; species Poecile montanus. The sequence goes on along the minus strand of JBBLMP010000051.1, from coordinate 158,335 downwards.
GACAGAAGGTCTACCCCGACCAAGGACAGCAGGTCTACCCCGTCCAGGGACAGCAGGTCTAGCCGTCCAGGGACAGCAGGTCTACCGCGACCAGGGACAGCAGGTCTACCCGGGCCGCGGACAACAGGTCTACCCGGGCCGCGGACAGCAGGTCTACCCCGACCGCGGACAACAGGTCTACCGCGACCGCGGTCAACAGGTCTACCGCGACCGCGGACAACAGGTCTACCGCGACCGCGGACAACAGGTCTACCCCGACCGCGGACAGCAGGTCGACCGCGACCGCGGACAACAGGTCTACCCCGACCGCGGGACAACAGGTCTACCCCGACCGCGGGACAACAGGCCTACCCCGTCCAGGGACATCAGGTCTACCCCGGCCGGGGACATCAGGTCTACCCCGGCCGGGGACAGCAGGTCTACCCCGACCAAGGACAGCAGGTCTACCCCGGCCGGGGGACAGAAGGTCTACCCCGACCAAGGACAGCAGGTCTACCCCGTCCAGGGACAGCAGGTCTACCCGTCCAGGGACAGCAGGTCTACCGCGACCAGGGACAGCAGGTCTACCCGGGCCGCGGACAGCAGGTCTACCCGGGCCGCGGACAGCAGGTCTACCCCGACCAGGGACAGCAGGTCTACCGCGACCGCGGACAACAGGTCTACCGCGACCGCGGACAACAGGTCTACCGCGACCGCGGACAACAGGTCTACCCCGACCGCGGACAACAGGTCTACCGCGACCGCGGACAACAGGTCTACCCCGACCGCGGGACAACAGGTCTACCCCGTCCAGGGACATCAGGTCTACCCCGGCCGGGGACAGCAGGTCTACCGCGACCAGGGACAGCAGGTCTACCCGGGCCGCGGACAGCAGGTCTACCCGGGCCGCGGACAGCAGGTCTACCCCGACCAGGGACAGCAGGTCTACCCCGTCCAGGGACAGCAGGTCTACCCCGACCAAGGACAGCAGGTCTACCCCGTCCAGGGACAGCAGGTCTACCCGTCCAGGGACAGCAGGTCTACCGCGACCAGGGACAGCAGGTCTACCCGGGCCGCGGACAGCAGGTCTACCCGGGCCGCGGACAGCAGGTCTACCCCGACCAGGGACAGCAGGTCTACCCCGGCCGGGGACAGCAGGTCTACCGCGACCAGGGACAGCAGGTCTACCCCGGCCGGGGACAGCAGGTCTACCCGGGCCGCGGACAGCAGGTCTACCCCGGCGGAGGACAGCAGGTCTACCCCGACCGCGGGACAACAGGTCGACCCCGACCAAGGACAGCAGGTCTACCCGGGCCGCGGACAGCAGGTCTACCGCGACCGCGGACAACAGGTCTACCGCGACCGCGGACAACAGGTCTACCGCGACCGCGGACAGCAGGTCTACCCCGACCGCGGACAACAGGTCTACCGCGACCGCGGACAACAGGTCTACCCCGACCGCGGGACAACAGGTCTACCCCGTCCAGGGACATCAGGTCTACCCCGGCCGGGGACAGCAGGTCTACCCCGACCAAGGACAGCAGGTCTACCCCGGCCGGGGGACAGAAGGTCTACCCCGACCAAGGACAGCAGGTCTACCCCGTCCGGGGACAGCAGGTCTACCCGTCCAGGGACAGCAGGTCTACCGCGACCAGGGACAGCAGGTCTACCCGGGCCGCGGACAGCAGGTCTACCCGGGCCGCGGACAGCAGGTCTACCCCGACCAGGGACAGCAGGTCTACCCCGGCCGGGGACAGCAGGTCTACCGCGACCAGGGACAGCAGGTCTACCCCGGCCGAGGACAGCAGGTCTACCCCGACCGCGGGACAACAGGTCGACCCCGACCAAGGACAGCAGGTCTACCCGGGCCGCGGACAACAGGTCTACCCGGGCCGCGGACAGCAGGTCTACCCCGACCGCGGACAGCAGGTCTACCCCGGCCGGGGACAGCCGGTCTACCCCGGCCGGGGACATCAGGTCTACCCCGGCCGGGGACAGCCGGTCTACCCCGTCCAGGGACAGCAGGTCTACCCCGTCCAGGGACAGCAGGTCTACCCGTCCAGGGACAGCAGGTCTACCGCGACCAGGGACAGCAGGTCTACCCGGGCCGCGGACAACAGGTCTACCCGGGCCGCGGACAGCAGGTCTACCCCGACCGCGGACAACAGGTCTACCGCGACCGCGGTCAACAGGTCTACCGCGACCGCGGACAACAGGTCTACCGCGACCGCGGACAACAGGTCTACCCCGACCGCGGACAGCAGGTCGACCGCGACCGCGGACAACAGGTCTACCCCGACCGCGGGACAACAGGTCTACCCCGACCGCGGGACAACAGGCCTACCCCGTCCAGGGACATCAGGTCTACCCCGGCCGGGGACATCAGGTCTACCCCGGCCGGGGACAGCAGGTCTACCCCGACCAAGGACAGCAGGTCTACCCCGGCCGGGGGACAGAAGGTCTACCCCGACCAAGGACAGCAGGTCTACCCCGTCCAGGGACAGCAGGTCTACCCGTCCAGGGACAGCAGGTCTACCGCGACCAGGGACAGCAGGTCTACCCGGGCCGCGGACAGCAGGTCTACCCGGGCCGCGGACAGCAGGTCTACCCCGACCAGGGACAGCAGGTCTACCGCGACCGCGGACAACAGGTCTACCGCGACCGCGGACAACAGGTCTACCGCGACCGCGGACAACAGGTCTACCCCGACCGCGGACAACAGGTCTACCGCGACCGCGGACAACAGGTCTACCCCGACCGCGGGACAACAGGTCTACCCCGTCCAGGGACATCAGGTCTACCCCGGCCGGGGACAGCAGGTCTACCGCGACCAGGGACAGCAGGTCTACCCGGGCCGCGGACAGCAGGTCTACCCGGGCCGCGGACAGCAGGTCTACCCCGACCAGGGACAGCAGGTCTACCCCGTCCAGGGACAGCAGGTCTACCCCGACCAAGGACAGCAGGTCTACCCCGTCCAGGGACAGCAGGTCTACCCGTCCAGGGACAGCAGGTCTACCGCGACCAGGGACAGCAGGTCTACCCGGGCCGCGGACAGCAGGTCTACCCGGGCCGCGGACAGCAGGTCTACCCCGACCAGGGACAGCAGGTCTACCCCGGCCGGGGACAGCAGGTCTACCGCGACCAGGGACATCAGGTCTACCCCGGCCGGGGACAGCAGGTCTACCCGGGCCGCGGACAGCAGGTCTACCCCGGCGGAGGACAGCAGGTCTACCCCGACCGCGGGACAACAGGTCGACCCCGACCAAGGACAGCAGGTCTACCCGGGCCGCGGACAGCAGGTCTACCGCGACCGCGGACAACAGGTCTACCGCGACCGCGGACAACAGGTCTACCGCGACCGCGGACAGCAGGTCTACCCCGACCGCGGACAACAGGTCTACCGCGACCGCGGACAACAGGTCTACCCCGACCGCGGGACAACAGGTCTACCCCGTCCAGGGACATCAGGTCTACCCCGGCCGGGGACAGCAGGTCTACCCCGACCAAGGACAGCAGGTCTACCCCGGCCGGGGGACAGAAGGTCTACCCCGACCAAGGACAGCAGGTCTACCCCGTCCGGGGACAGCAGGTCTACCCGTCCAGGGACAGCAGGTCTACCGCGACCAGGGACAGCAGGTCTACCCGGGCCGCGGACAGCAGGTCTACCCGGGCCGCGGACAGCAGGTCTACCCCGACCAGGGACAGCAGGTCTACCCCGGCCGGGGACAGCAGGTCTACCGCGACCAGGGACAGCAGGTCTACCCCGGCCGAGGACAGCAGGTCTACCCCGACCGCGGGACAACAGGTCGACCCCGACCAAGGACAGCAGGTCTACCCGGGCCGCGGACAACAGGTCTACCCGGGCCGCGGACAGCAGGTCTACCCCGACCGCGGACAGCAGGTCTACCCCGACCGCGGACAACAGGTCTACCCGGGCCGCGGGACAACAGGCCTACCCCGTCCAGGGACATCAGGTCTACCCCGGCCGGGGACATCAGGTCTACCCCGGCCGGGGACAGCCGGTCTACCCCGTCCAGGGACATCAGGTCTACCCCGGCCGGGGACAGCAGGTCTACCCCGTCCAGGGACAGCAGGTCTACCCCGGCCGGGGGGACAGCAGGCCTACCGCGACCAGGGACAGCAGGTCTACCCGGGCCGCGGACAGCAGGTCTACCCCGTCCCGGGACAGCAGGTCTACCCCGTCCAGGGATAGCAGGTCTACCGCGACCGGGGACAGCAGGTCTACCCGGGCCGCGGACAACAGGTCTACCCCGTCCAGGGTCAGCAGGTCTACCCCGACCAGGGACAGCAGGTCTACCGCGACCAGGGACAGCAGGTCTACCCGGGCCGCGGACAACAGGTCTACCCGGGCCGCGGACAGCAGGTCTACCCCGACCGCGGACAACAGGTCTACCGCGACCGCGGTCAACAGGTCTACCGCGACCGCGGACAACAGGTCTACCGCGACCGCGGACAACAGGTCTACCCCGACCGCGGACAGCAGGTCGACCCCGACCGCGGACAGCAGGTCTACCCCGACCGCGGACAACAGGTCTACCCCGACCGCGGGACAACAGGCCTACCCCGTCCAGGGACATCAGGTCTACCCCGGCCGGGGACATCAGGTCTACCCCGGCCGGGGACAGCAGATCTACCCCGTCCAGGGACATCAGGTCTACCCCGGCCGGGGGGACAGCAGGCCTACCGCGACCAGGGACAGCAGGTCTACCCGGGCCGCGGACAGCAGGTCTACCCCGACCAAGGACAGCAGGTCTACCGCGGCCGCGGGACAGCAGGTCTACCCCGTCCAGGGACATCAGGTCTACATCGACCCGGGACAGCAGGTCTACCCCGGCCGGGGACAGCAGGTCTACCCCGTCCAGGGACAGCTGGTCTACCCCGGCCGAGGACAGCAGGTCGACCCCTGCCGGGGACCACAGGTCTACCCCGCCTGGGGGACAAGGGTACCCCTCTGAAATTTGCCTCGTGTCCCGCCACCGGATCAGGCCTGTCGGCCGGCCCCGGCCCCGGCCCCGGGCGGACCCGGCCCCGGCCGCGGCCCTCGGTGAACCCAACCTTCCGGGGGCCGCCCGCCACCAGGGTAGTCCTGTCGGCCGGCTCCACGCCGGCCGCCCCTGCGGCTTCTGACGACGTGCCCGGCGGCGTCCGCCGGCCCCGGAGCCGGGAGACCTGTGCGCCCCTCGGCCGTCGGATAGCTCCGGCAGCCCCGTCCCGCCCGATATTCCCGTTCTCTAGACCGAGTCGTATTTCTGACCGTCTCTTTATTTGGTTTCTTTTCACGCACGCGGGCACGCGCACACGCCCGCACCCACAGACACACGCGCACCCACCCCTTCCCTTCTTTTGTCTTTTCCCGAAAGGACGGCTCTTGTGTCGGGGTGGCCCACGAACGCTTCGCCGGGATCAAAAATTCTCGGCCCATCTGATTTCTTTTCCTGCCTGCGCGCCCAGACGCCTCCCAGCCGAGCCGACGGGCAGCCCGTGGCCCGCGCCCGGCCCGCCGACGCGCTCGACCGGCAACGGGGCGTCCCCACCCCGCGGGGAGCAGAGACGCAGCACCAGCCAGCAAGCGGCACCTCGGGGCGGACAGCGGGAGAATGGAAGCAGGCGGAAGCGTGCGGTGGGACGCGGCTGGAAGCCGCCGGCCCCCCGCGTCACTGGACTCGAATCGCCGGCAGAGGCGGCGAGCGGGCGGCCGCCTGCTCATGCCGGCTCTCCAGCGGTCCGCGGAGGTCTTTGGCCCCGGGCCCGCCCCTCCGGGGGCTCGCCGCGGGGGCTCGCCTCCGAGGCGTGCGGGCCCGGCCCGGAACCGCCCTTCGCCGCCGGCTCCCGCGACGCACCGCCTTCTGGGCTTTTACCCGCCCCCGGTCGGCGACGCTTGCCGGGCGGCCCCGCCCTACGACGTCACCCTGCCTGGCACCGCCTTCCGGGCTTTCCCCGCCCCCCTGCTGGGCGACAGCTGGGGCCGACGGCGGTGGCCCCAACCCACCCACGCCCCAGGCGGCTCCCCAAGCCGCCGGCCGCTCGGCACGGCGACAACGCCTGCGGGGGCCGAGGAGCGGGCCGACGGGGCCGCCGGCGGCTTGAGGCTCGGCGCCCTCCCTTTCCGAGGAAGCTTTCTCGCCGGCTCTCTCTCGGAGGCTTTCGCTCTGACGGCGGCTTCCTTCCCGCTCGCCCCCGGCCGGCCCCACTGAAGCCTGCAGGCAGACGGCAGCCCGGCTGATCGAGCCAGCCAAGCAGAAACCGAGGTGGAAGCCGGGCCGCCGTCTGCGCGGACCCGGACGGGGGAGGGAGCGCCGCCGGCTTCCGAAGGCCCCCTCCTTCCCTCTCGGGGAGAAGCGAAGGCGGCGAGGGGCTCAGGCCGATAGGGGAGAGCCGCTCGACGCATCGCACGGCGGCCCGCCGGCCGACAGCAGGTCTACCCAGCCGCCCGGGGGCCGACAGCAGGTTTACCCAGCCGCCCGCCGACCGACAGCAGGTCTACCCGGCCGCCCGGGGGCCGACAGCAGGTCTACCCGGCCGCCCGGGGGCCGACAGCAGGTCTACCCAGCAGCTCCCGGCCGACAGCAGGTCTACCCGGCCGACAGCAGGTCTACCCAGCCGCCTGCCGGCCGACAGCAGGTCTACCCGGCCGCCTGCCGGCCGACAGCAGGTCTACCCGGCCGCCCGCCGGCCGACAGCAGGTCTACCCAGCTGCCGCCCGGGGGGCCGACAGCAGGTCTACCCGGCGGCCGGCCGTCAGCAGGTCTACCCGGCGGCCGGCCGACAGAAGGTCTACCCGGCAGCCGCCCGGGGGCCGACGGCAGGCCTACCCTGCCGCCCGCCGGCCGACAGCAGGTCTACCCAGCCGCCCGGGGGCCGACAGCAGGTCTACCCGGCAGCCGCTCGGGGGCCGACAGCAGGTCTACCCGGCCGCCGGCCGACAGCAGGTCTACCAGGCAGCCGCCCGGGGGCCGACAGCAGGTCTACCCGGCGGCCGGCCGACAGCAGGTCTACCCAGCAGCCCCCGGCCGACAGCAGGTCTACCCGGCCGCCCGGGGGCCGACAGCAGGTCTACCCGGCAGCCGCCTGCCGGCCGACAGCAGGTCTACCCGGCCGCCCGCCGGCCGACAGCAGGTCTACCCGGCTGCCGCCCGGGGGGCCGACAGCAGGTCTCCCCAGCAGCCCCCGGCCGACAGCAGGTCTACCCGGCCGACAGCAGGTCTACCCAGCCGCCTGCCGGCCGACAGCAGGTCTACCCGGCCGCCTGCCGGCCGACAGCAGGTCTACCCGGCCGCCCGCCGGCCGACAGCAGGTCTACCCAGCTGCCGCCCGGGGGGCCGACAGCAGGTCTACCCGGCGGCCGGCCGACAGCAGGTCTACCCGGCGGCCGGCCGACAGAAGGTCTACCCGGCAGCCGCTCGGGGGCCGACAGCAGGTCTACCCGGCCGCCGGCCGACAGCAGGTCTACCCAGCCGCCTGCCGGCCGACAGCAGGTCTACCCGGCCGCCTGCCGGCCGACAGCAGGTCTACCCGGCCGCCCGCCGGCCGACAGCAGGTCTACCCAGCTGCCGCCCGGGGGGCCGACAGCAGGTCTACCCGGCGGCCGGCCGTCAGCAGGTCTACCCGGCGGCCGGCCGACAGAAGGTCTACCCGGCAGCCGCCCGGGGGCCGACGGCAGGCCTACCCTGCCGCCCGCCGGCCGACAGCAGGTCTACCCAGCCGCCCGGGGGCCGACAGCAGGTCTACCCGGCAGCCGCTCGGGGGCCGACAGCAGGTCTACCCGGCCGCCGGCCGACAGCAGGTCTACCAGGCAGCCGCCCGGGGGCCGACAGCAGGTCTACCCGGCGGCCGGCCGACAGCAGGTCTACCCAGCAGCCCCCGGCCGACAGCAGGTCTACCCGGCCGCCCGGGGGCCGACAGCAGGTCTACCCGGCAGCCGCCTGCCGGCCGACAGCAGGTCTACCCGGCCGCCCGCCGGCCGACAGCAGGTCTACCCGGCTGCCGCCCGGGGGGCCGACAGCAGGTCTCCCCAGCAGCCCCCGGCCGTCAGCAGGTCTACCCGGCGGCCGGCCGACAGAAGGTCTACCCGGCAGCCGCCCGGGGGCCGACGGCAGGCCTACCCTGCCGCCCGCCGGCCGACAGCAGGTCTACCCAGCCGCCCGGGGGCCGACAGCAGGTCTACCCGGCAGCCGCTCGGGGGCCGACAGCAGGTCTACCCGGCCGCCGGCCGACAGCAGGTCTACCAGGCAGCCGCCCGGGGGCCGACAGCAGGTCTACCCGGCGGCCGGCCGACAGCAGGTCTACCCAGCAGCCCCCGGCCGACAGCAGGTCTACCCGGCCGCCCGGGGGCCGA
>JBBLMP010000051.1:140000-142500 GCA_038429875.1 Poecile montanus | reverse complement strand
TGGCGACGCCGCCGCTTCTCGGCCCTTTTTCGGTACCCCCCGCGAGGACGAGCTCCGGCCCAGCGGCTCGCTCCGGGAAGCGGGGAGCTACGGGAGCGGCTCCCCGAGTCTGCATTTAGGGGGACGAAGGCCCTTTTTCTCCTCCCGCGGCCGCCGCCGCCGGCGGACCGCGGCGGGGAGGGTAACGGGCCTGCGAGGCGACCCCAGCCGCGCCGCCCGGGGGAGGGCTCGGGTGGCCCACCCCCCGGGACGGCGATTGATCGTCAAGCGACGCTCAGACAGGCGTAGCCCCGGGAGGAACCCGGGGCCGCAAGTGCGTTCGAAGTGTCGATGATCAATGTGTCCTGCAATTCACATTAATTCTCGCCTAGCTGCGTTCTTCATCGACGCACGAGCCGAGTGATCCACCGCTAAGAGTTGTCTGGCTTTCGGCACCGACCCCGCACGCGCGGAGGGGCCGGGACCGCTCGCGTGAAGCGGCCCCCTCGGTTTTGCGGCGAGGAGGCGCGGCCGCGCCAACCTCGCCATCGACCGTACGAGCACAAAGGAGACGACAAACGGAAGGGAAAAAAAAAAAAAGGAGAAGCCCACGGAACGCTCCGAAAGGCCAGCCCGAAGACAGGGCGGGGGGGCCCGCGCCCCCGACCGCCTCCCCCCCCTCCCCCCGGGCGAGGGGAGGGAAAAGAGAGACGCCGCCGGCACACATCGCGTGCCGTCTTTCGGAGACGGCCCAGGCGCCCGGGCTCGGCCCGGCCTCCGCGCGGAGAGCCGCGCGGCGCGTGCCAGACTGCGGGGGGGCTACGGCGCCCGCGCCCGGCCTCCTCTCTCTGAACGGGACGACGCGGGCACGAGGCCGGGGGGCCGCGGCCGCCCGCCACCCGCCTCGCGCTCGCCTCCACCTCGACCGCTGCGCGGGCTCGCGCCCGCGCAGCGCCACCGCGCCGCCGCGCGCGGCGCGCCTCTCCTCCCCGCTCACGGGCCGCCCCTTCCCAGCGCCCGAGACGGCAACGCGACGAGCGCCGGCACCGCCGGCGCCGCCCCCGGCCGGGGACCGCTTCCCCGCCGGAAGGCGAGCGCCTCGCGGCCGCGCTCCGACAGCCAGCGCCGGGAGGCGGGCGCCGCCGAGGCGCGAGCCGGCGTCGCGAGCGCCCGAGGCCTGCCGGAAGGCAGAGGACCCGCCGCCACCGGGGCCGCACTCCCGGGACCGCCGCCGCCGCTTCGCACCGTCGGGGCCCCTTCCGCGGGCACGCGCCCTGCGGGAGGGGCCGTGCGGCGGACGCCCGCCGCACGGCCTCGAGCGTTCCCTGCGGCCCACACGCGGCCTTCGGGAAGGGCGACGGGGAAGCGACGGGCAGGGCCCGGGCCGGGACCGCCGCCGGCGACGACGGGGGCCTCCCGGCCGACCGTCCCACCAGGGGGACACCCGTCGAGCGGCGCCGCCGCCGCTCGGCACGGGGTCACCCGCGCTCGCCGGGCCTCCGGCCGCCGGAGGCGACCGACGAGCGCCCGCCCGGGCGGGGGGGCGTGCGGTTCGGCCGGGGACGAACCGGCGGACGGCGCCACCGCGCGCGTCCGGGGAAGGCAAGGAGCGCCCCGAGGAGGAGGAGGAGACGCGCGCCGACGCGGCCGGCGCGGCCGAGGCGAGGGAGCGCGGGGGGCGCCCGAGGGCCGCGACCCCGAGGTCGCACAAGGAGGCGGAGAAGCGCGCGGGGCGCTTCTCCGCCGGCGCCGCCCCGTTCCGAGGAGACCGGATCGGCCCCGCGGCCGACAGCGCGCCACGGCCTCGCCGCCGAGACCGGGCCGCGGAGAGGGGGGGGAGGGGGGCTGGACGCCCCCTCCCCGGCACGGCGCGGCCGACGACGGCCGCGACGAAGTCGACGACGACGACGACGACGAGCGGGGGGGGACCGGTCGCGACGGACGCCACCGCAGGGGATCAGCGGGAGTAGCTCCCCACCCCTCAATGACGCCGCGCCGCCACCGGCCGGGCACCCGCCGCCGCCGCCGCCGCCGCCGGCACCGCCGCCGCCGCCGGGGCGCGCCGTGCCGCCCGAGTCTTTAAACCTCCGCCCGGCCTCGGCGGCCCTTTCGGGCCCCACCCAACCCCGCGCGCCCGCGGCCGGCGTTTGACGACGCCGAGGCGCGAGCGGGAGAAAGGGAAAAGGCTCGGGGAACCGCCGAGGCGCGGAGCGCTAGGTACCTGGCCCTGGGGTGAGGGAAACGACCTGGGATGGCCCCGCCGGGGTGCCTCCCCCCCGTTGCTGCCACCCTCGGGGGAGCGTCCGCCGGCGGGGGCGCGCCTGACATCCGCCGCCGCCACCGCGGCCGTCCTGGCTCGGGGCCCGGGGTTTCCCTCAGCAGCCCGGCGCTGCGCCCGAGAGGACCGCCGCGGCTCGGCCCGTGTCCCCGCCGGAGCGGGAGGGGCAAGCGCGGCCCGGCCGGCCGAGCGACCTCACAGCGGCGACCGCACCGAGAGGGGCCCGACGACGTCGACGGGGGC
>JBBLMP010000051.1:122500-135000 GCA_038429875.1 Poecile montanus | reverse complement strand
CAGACCCCCACGCTCTGCCCGCACGCCTACAAAAGCGAAAGAAAACGAAGCGGGGACCCGTTCGCAACCCAGCCCGCCGGGCCACGGTGGCTCGGTCCGCACCGGCCACGACAACTGAGGAAGGGGCGAGGCGCCGCCGCCTCGCCCGCGCCATATCTCTCTCGCCGGGGGCATTTTTCCCCGTCGCGTCCGGGTCCGCACGCGGGCGGAGGCCGGCCACCGCGGCCGGCCGCCACCCCTGAAACAATTCCGCCCGCAAAGCGCGGGTCCCCGGCTTAAGGCCGAGGAAGGGGGACGAGGGCCACAACAACTCGGGGCGAGGGACGGGGTGCCGCCACCCCGGCCCCGCGACTCCCGTCGGGCGACTTCTCCCGTCACCCAGCCCCTGGAGCGGCAAAAACCGGGGCAAAGCCGAAGGCAAGGCCGCGCGCCCCACCGGGCGTCCCCCGCAGCCCCTTTCCGACAAACACGGCTCTCTCACACCTGGCAACAGCGGGTCGGGAGCGGGGAACGGGGCGCCGCCAACCTCGGCCGACCGGGCAACCCGGTCTTCGGGACTCTCGGGGAAGGGCCGGGGGGGGTAAAGCCTCGTACGGGGCTCGAACAACAACAGAGGCGCCCCCGGCCGATGTCTGCCCGCGGCTGCCGGCCACCGTGCCCCACCGAGACCGACAGCCAAACAAAAACTGCACCCCGCCGAGGGGGGCCCCGGCTTAAGGCCGAGCACATGAGGGGGGACGAGGCGCCGCCGCCTCGCCCGCCAGCCACCAGCGTTCGGTTTTTCCCCACCCCAGGGTTGGGGTGGGGGGGGAAGGAAGCGGGACTGGGCCGGAATCGGCAGCAGCACGACCAGAGCGGGGAGGACCCGGCCTGCGGCTTCTCTGCCTCCTCCACACCCCTTTTCCCCCTTCTCGCCTCGGCCGCCCGAGCGGCTTTCTCTCTCTGGCAGCAGCGGCACGCTTTCCTCGGCCTCACCGGACAAGCTGGGCCCATCGGCACGATGGGTAGCACGGGAAGCGGGACGAGCCCCGCGACTCGACCCGCCTAGGCAGCACACTCTCTGGCAGCAGTGGCGCGCTTCCGCGGCCTCGCAAACGAAGCTGGCCCATCGGCACGATGGGTAGGTACGGGAAGCGGGACGAGCCCCGCGACTCGTCCCGCCGAGGCGGCACCCTCTCGGCTTGGGCCTCCCTTGCCGGCGCTCTCCCCTTCGGTTTCTCTCTGAGCTTGGCGCCGGCGACCGGCCGGGCGGCCGGCCCGTAGCTCCGCCTCGGAGGACACAGGCACGGTAACAGCCTGGGGGAGACGGCCCGTCACCTCGCTCCCATAATACGGAGATACGCGTCCGAGGCCGCCCTTGCTGCAAGTGAACGTAGCGTACGTGACCGGGGCAAAGCGGGGGCGCTAGCCGCCTCCTAGCTTGACGTAACTGGAGGCAGCTGAAAACAGCGACCCCTTGGTGAACTTCCAGAGCCGGCGCCGACAACAGGTCTACCCGGGCCGCGGACAACAGGTCTACCGCGACCGCGGACAACAGGTCTACCGCGACCGTGGACAACAGGTCTACCGCGACCGCGGACAACAGGTCTACCGCGACCGCGGACAACAGGTCTACCCCGACCGCGGGACAACAGGTCTACCCCGACCAGGGACAGCAGGTCTACCCCGGCCGGGGACAGCAGGTCTACCCCGACCAAGGACAGCAGGTCTACCCCGTCCAGGGACAGCAGGTCTACCCGGCCGGGGACAGCAGGTCTACCGCGACCAGGGACAGCAGGTCTACCCGGGCCGCGGACAGCAGGTCTACCCGGGCCGCGGACAGCAGGTCTACCCCGACCAGGGACAGCAGGTCTACCCCGGCCGGGGACAGCAGGTCTACCGCGACCAGGGACAGCAGGTCTACCCCGGCCGAGGACAGCAGGTCTACCCGGGCCGCGGACAGCAGGTCTACCCCGACCGCGGACAGCAGGTCTACCGCGACCGCGGACAACAGGTCTACCGCGACCGCGGACAACAGGTCTACCGCGACCGCGGACAACAGGTCTACCCCGACCGCGGACAACAGGTCTACCGCGACCGCGGACAACAGGTCTACCCCGACCGCGGGACAACAGGTCTACCCCGTCCAGGGACATCAGGTCTACCCCGGCCGGGGACAGCAGGTCTACCCCGACCAAGGACAGCAGGTCTACCCCGGCCGGGGGACAGAAGGTCTACCCCGACCAAGGACAGCAGGTCTACCCCGTCCAGGGACAGCAGGTCTACCCGTCCAGGGACAGCAGGTCTACCGCGACCAGGGACAGCAGGTCTACCCGGGCCGCGGACAGCAGGTCTACCCGGGCCGCGGACAGCAGGTCTACCCCGACCAGGGACAGCAGGTCTACCGCGACCAGGGACAGCAGGTCTACCCCGACCAAGGACAGCAGGTCTACCCCGTCCAGGGACAGCAGGTCTACCCGTCCAGGGACAGCAGGTCTACCGCGACCAGGGACAGCAGGTCTACCCGGGCCGCGGACAGCAGGTCTACCCGGGCCGCGGACAGCAGGTCTACCCCGACCAGGGGCAGCAGGTCTACCCCGGCCGGGGACAGCAGGTCTACCGCGACCAGGGACAGCAGGTCTACCCCGGCCGGGGACAGCAGGTCTACCCGGGCCGCGGACAGCAGGTCTACCCCGGCCGAGGACAGCAGGTCTACCCCGACCGCGGGACAACAGGTCGACCCCGACCAAGGACAGCAGGTCTACCCGGGCCGCGGACAGCAGGTCTACCGCGACCGCGGACAACAGGTCTACCGCGACCGCGGACAACAGGTCTACCGCGACCGCGGACAGCAGGTCTACCCCGACCGCGGGACAACAGGTCTACCCCGTCCAGGGACATCAGGTCTACCCCGGCCGGGGACAGCAGGTCTACCCCGACCAAGGACAGCAGGTCTACCCCGGCCGGGGGACAGAAGGTCTACCCCGACCAAGGACAGCAGGTCTACCCCGTCCAGGGACAGCAGGTCTACCCGTCCAGGGACAGCAGGTCTACCGCGACCAGGGACAGCAGGTCTACCCCGGCCGGGGACAGCAGGTCTACCGCGACCAGGGACAGCAGGTCTACCCCGGCCGAGGACAGCAGGTCTACCCCGACCGCGGGACAACAGGTCGACCCCGACCAAGGACAGCAGGTCTACCCGGGCCGCGGACAACAGGTCTACCCGGGCCGCGGACAGCAGGTCTACCCCGACCGCGGACAACAGGTCTACCGCGACCGCGGACAACAGGTCTACCGCGACCGCGGACAACAGGTCTACCGCGACCGCGGACAACAGGTCTACCCCGACCGCGGACAGCAGGTCTACCCCGACCGCGGACAACAGGTCTACCCCGACCGCGGGACAACAGGCCTACCCCGTCCAGGGACATCAGGTCTACCCCGGCCGGGGACATCAGGTCTACCCCGGCCGGGGACAGCAGGTCTACCCCGTCCAGGGACATCAGGTCTACCCCGGCCGGGGACAGCAGGTCTACCCCGTCCAGGGACAGCAGGTCTACCCCGGCCGGGGGGACAGCAGGCCTACCGCGACCAGGGACAGCAGGTCTACCCGGGCCGCGGACAACAGGTCTACCCCGTCCAGGGTCAGCTGGTCTACCCCGACCAGGGACAGCAGGTCTACCGCGACCAGGGACAGCAGGTCTACCCGGGCCGCGGACAACAGGTCTACCCGGGCCGCGGACAGCAGGTCTACCCCGACCGCGGACAACAGGTCTACCGCGACCGCGGTCAACAGGTCTACCGCGACCGCGGACAACAGGTCTACCGCGACCGCGGACAACAGGTCTACCCCGACCGCGGACAGCAGGTCGACCCCGACCGCGGACAGCAGGTCTACCCCGACCGCGGACAACAGGTCTACCCCGACCGCGGGACAACAGGCCTACCCCGTCCAGGGACATCAGGTCTACCCCGGCCGGGGACATCAGGTCTACCCCGGCCGGGGACAGCAGGTCTACCCCGACCAAGGACAGCAGGTCTACCCCGGCCGGGGGACAGAAGGTCTACCCCGACCAAGGACAGCAGGTCTACCCCGTCCAGGGACAGCAGGTCTAGCCGTCCAGGGACAGCAGGTCTACCGCGACCAGGGACAGCAGGTCTACCCGGGCCGCGGACAACAGGTCTACCCGGGCCGCGGACAGCAGGTCTACCCCGACCGCGGACAACAGGTCTACCGCGACCGCGGTCAACAGGTCTACCGCGACCGCGGACAACAGGTCTACCGCGACCGCGGACAACAGGTCTACCCCGACCGCGGACAGCAGGTCGACCGCGACCGCGGACAACAGGTCTACCCCGACCGCGGGACAACAGGTCTACCCCGACCGCGGGACAACAGGCCTACCCCGTCCAGGGACATCAGGTCTACCCCGGCCGGGGACATCAGGTCTACCCCGGCCGGGGACAGCAGGTCTACCCCGACCAAGGACAGCAGGTCTACCCCGGCCGGGGGACAGAAGGTCTACCCCGACCAAGGACAGCAGGTCTACCCCGTCCAGGGACAGCAGGTCTACCCGTCCAGGGACAGCAGGTCTACCGCGACCAGGGACAGCAGGTCTACCCGGGCCGCGGACAGCAGGTCTACCCGGGCCGCGGACAGCAGGTCTACCCCGACCAGGGACAGCAGGTCTACCGCGACCGCGGACAACAGGTCTACCGCGACCGCGGACAACAGGTCTACCGCGACCGCGGACAACAGGTCTACCCCGACCGCGGACAACAGGTCTACCGCGACCGCGGACAACAGGTCTACCCCGACCGCGGGACAACAGGTCTACCCCGTCCAGGGACATCAGGTCTACCCCGGCCGGGGACAGCAGGTCTACCGCGACCAGGGACAGCAGGTCTACCCGGGCCGCGGACAGCAGGTCTACCCGGGCCGCGGACAGCAGGTCTACCCCGACCAGGGACAGCAGGTCTACCCCGTCCAGGGACAGCAGGTCTACCCCGACCAAGGACAGCAGGTCTACCCCGTCCAGGGACAGCAGGTCTACCCGTCCAGGGACAGCAGGTCTACCGCGACCAGGGACAGCAGGTCTACCCGGGCCGCGGACAGCAGGTCTACCCGGGCCGCGGACAGCAGGTCTACCCCGACCAGGGACAGCAGGTCTACCCCGGCCGGGGACAGCAGGTCTACCGCGACCAGGGACAGCAGGTCTACCCCGGCCGGGGACAGCAGGTCTACCCGGGCCGCGGACAGCAGGTCTACCCCGGCGGAGGACAGCAGGTCTACCCCGACCGCGGGACAACAGGTCGACCCCGACCAAGGACAGCAGGTCTACCCGGGCCGCGGACAGCAGGTCTACCGCGACCGCGGACAACAGGTCTACCGCGACCGCGGACAACAGGTCTACCGCGACCGCGGACAGCAGGTCTACCCCGACCGCGGACAACAGGTCTACCGCGACCGCGGACAACAGGTCTACCCCGACCGCGGGACAACAGGTCTACCCCGTCCAGGGACATCAGGTCTACCCCGGCCGGGGACAGCAGGTCTACCCCGACCAAGGACAGCAGGTCTACCCCGGCCGGGGGACAGAAGGTCTACCCCGACCAAGGACAGCAGGTCTACCCCGTCCGGGGACAGCAGGTCTACCCGTCCAGGGACAGCAGGTCTACCGCGACCAGGGACAGCAGGTCTACCCGGGCCGCGGACAGCAGGTCTACCCGGGCCGCGGACAGCAGGTCTACCCCGACCAGGGACAGCAGGTCTACCCCGGCCGGGGACAGCAGGTCTACCGCGACCAGGGACAGCAGGTCTACCCCGGCCGAGGACAGCAGGTCTACCCCGACCGCGGGACAACAGGTCGACCCCGACCAAGGACAGCAGGTCTACCCGGGCCGCGGACAACAGGTCTACCCGGGCCGCGGACAGCAGGTCTACCCCGACCGCGGACAGCAGGTCTACCCCGGCCGGGGACAGCCGGTCTACCCCGGCCGGGGACATCAGGTCTACCCCGGCCGGGGACAGCCGGTCTACCCCGTCCAGGGACAGCAGGTCTACCCCGTCCAGGGACAGCAGGTCTACCCGTCCAGGGACAGCAGGTCTACCGCGACCAGGGACAGCAGGTCTACCCGGGCCGCGGACAACAGGTCTACCCGGGCCGCGGACAGCAGGTCTACCCCGACCGCGGACAACAGGTCTACCGCGACCGCGGTCAACAGGTCTACCGCGACCGCGGACAACAGGTCTACCGCGACCGCGGACAACAGGTCTACCCCGACCGCGGACAGCAGGTCGACCGCGACCGCGGACAACAGGTCTACCCCGACCGCGGGACAACAGGTCTACCCCGACCGCGGGACAACAGGCCTACCCCGTCCAGGGACATCAGGTCTACCCCGGCCGGGGACATCAGGTCTACCCCGGCCGGGGACAGCAGGTCTACCCCGACCAAGGACAGCAGGTCTACCCCGGCCGGGGGACAGAAGGTCTACCCCGACCAAGGACAGCAGGTCTACCCCGTCCAGGGACAGCAGGTCTACCCGTCCAGGGACAGCAGGTCTACCGCGACCAGGGACAGCAGGTCTACCCGGGCCGCGGACAGCAGGTCTACCCGGGCCGCGGACAGCAGGTCTACCCCGACCAGGGACAGCAGGTCTACCGCGACCGCGGACAACAGGTCTACCGCGACCGCGGACAACAGGTCTACCGCGACCGCGGACAACAGGTCTACCCCGACCGCGGACAACAGGTCTACCGCGACCGCGGACAACAGGTCTACCCCGACCGCGGGACAACAGGTCTACCCCGTCCAGGGACATCAGGTCTACCCCGGCCGGGGACAGCAGGTCTACCGCGACCAGGGACAGCAGGTCTACCCGGGCCGCGGACAGCAGGTCTACCCGGGCCGCGGACAGCAGGTCTACCCCGACCAGGGACAGCAGGTCTACCCCGTCCAGGGACAGCAGGTCTACCCCGACCAAGGACAGCAGGTCTACCCCGTCCAGGGACAGCAGGTCTACCCGTCCAGGGACAGCAGGTCTACCGCGACCAGGGACAGCAGGTCTACCCGGGCCGCGGACAGCAGGTCTACCCGGGCCGCGGACAGCAGGTCTACCCCGACCAGGGACAGCAGGTCTACCCCGGCCGGGGACAGCAGGTCTACCGCGACCAGGGACATCAGGTCTACCCCGGCCGGGGACAGCAGGTCTACCCGGGCCGCGGACAGCAGGTCTACCCCGGCGGAGGACAGCAGGTCTACCCCGACCGCGGGACAACAGGTCGACCCCGACCAAGGACAGCAGGTCTACCCGGGCCGCGGACAGCAGGTCTACCGCGACCGCGGACAACAGGTCTACCGCGACCGCGGACAACAGGTCTACCGCGACCGCGGACAGCAGGTCTACCCCGACCGCGGACAACAGGTCTACCGCGACCGCGGACAACAGGTCTACCCCGACCGCGGGACAACAGGTCTACCCCGTCCAGGGACATCAGGTCTACCCCGGCCGGGGACAGCAGGTCTACCCCGACCAAGGACAGCAGGTCTACCCCGGCCGGGGGACAGAAGGTCTACCCCGACCAAGGACAGCAGGTCTACCCCGTCCGGGGACAGCAGGTCTACCCGTCCAGGGACAGCAGGTCTACCGCGACCAGGGACAGCAGGTCTACCCGGGCCGCGGACAGCAGGTCTACCCGGGCCGCGGACAGCAGGTCTACCCCGACCAGGGACAGCAGGTCTACCCCGGCCGGGGACAGCAGGTCTACCGCGACCAGGGACAGCAGGTCTACCCCGGCCGAGGACAGCAGGTCTACCCCGACCGCGGGACAACAGGTCGACCCCGACCAAGGACAGCAGGTCTACCCGGGCCGCGGACAACAGGTCTACCCGGGCCGCGGACAGCAGGTCTACCCCGACCGCGGACAGCAGGTCTACCCCGACCGCGGACAACAGGTCTACCCGGGCCGCGGGACAACAGGCCTACCCCGTCCAGGGACATCAGGTCTACCCCGGCCGGGGACATCAGGTCTACCCCGGCCGGGGACAGCCGGTCTACCCCGTCCAGGGACATCAGGTCTACCCCGGCCGGGGACAGCAGGTCTACCCCGTCCAGGGACAGCAGGTCTACCCCGGCCGGGGGGACAGCAGGCCTACCGCAACCAGGGACAGCAGGTCTACCCGGGCCGCGGACAGCAGGTCTACCCCGTCCCGGGACAGCAGGTCTACCCCGTCCAGGGATAGCAGGTCTACCGCGACCGGGGACAGCAGGTCTACCCGGGCCGCGGACAACAGGTCTACCCCGTCCAGGGTCAGCAGGTCTACCCCGACCAGGGACAGCAGGTCTACCGCGACCAGGGACAGCAGGTCTACCCGGGCCGCGGACAACAGGTCTACCCGGGCCGCGGACAGCAGGTCTACCCCGACCGCGGACAACAGGTCTACCGCGACCGCGGTCAACAGGTCTACCGCGACCGCGGACAACAGGTCTACCGCGACCGCGGACAACAGGTCTACCCCGACCGCGGACAGCAGGTCGACCCCGACCGCGGACAGCAGGTCTACCCCGACCGCGGACAACAGGTCTACCCCGACCGCGGGACAACAGGCCTACCCCGTCCAGGGACATCAGGTCTACCCCGGCCGGGGACATCAGGTCTACCCCGGCCGGGGACAGCAGATCTACCCCGTCCAGGGACATCAGGTCTACCCCGGCCGGGGGGACAGCAGGCCTACCGCGACCAGGGACAGCAGGTCTACCCGGGCCGCGGACAGCAGGTCTACCCCGACCAAGGACAGCAGGTCTACAGCGGCCGCGGGACAGCAGGTCTACCCCGTCCAGGGACATCATGTCTACATCGACCCGGGACAGCAGGTCTACCCCGGCCGGGGACAGCAGGTCTACCCCGTCCAGGGACAGCTGGTCTACCCCGGCCGAGGACAGCAGGTCGACCCCTGCCGGGGACCACAGGTCTACCCCGCCTGGGGGACAAGGGTACCCCTCTGAAATTTGCCTCGTGTCCCGCCACCGGATCAGGCCTGTCGGCCGGCCCCGGCCCCGGCCCCGGGCGGACCCGGCCCCGGCCGCGGCCCTCGGTGAACCCAACCTTCCGGGGGCCGCCCGCCACCAGGGTAGTCCTGTCGGCCGGCTCCACGCCGGCCGCCCCTGCGGCTTCTGACGACGTGCCCGGCGGCGTCCGCCGGCCCCGGAGCCGGGAGACCTGTGCGCCCCTCGGCCGTCGGATAGCTCCGGCAGCCCCGTCCCGCCCGATATTCCCGTTCTCTAGACCGAGTCGTATTTCTGACCGTCTCTTTATTTGGTTTCTTTTCACGCACGCGGGCACGCGCACACGCCCGCACCCACAGACACACGCGCACCCACCCCTTCCCTTCTTTTGTCTTTTCCCGAAAGGACGGCTCTTGTGTCGGGGTGGCCCACGAACGCTTCGCCGGGATCAAAAATTCTCGGCCCATCTGATTTCTTTTCCTGCCTGCGCGCCCAGACGCCTCCCAGCCGAGCCGACGGGCAGCCCGTGGCCCGCGCCCGGCCCGCCGACGCGCTCGACCGGCAACGGGGCGTCCCCACCCCGCGGGGAGCAGAGACGCAGCACCAGCCAGCAAGCGGCACCTCGGGGCGGACAGCGGGAGAATGGAAGCAGGCGGAAGCGTGCGGTGGGACGCGGCTGGAAGCCGCCGGCCCCCCGCGTCACTGGACTCGAATCGCCGGCAGAGGCGGCGAGCGGGCGGCCGCCTGCTCATGCCGGCTCTCCAGCGGTCCGCGGAGGTCTTTGGCCCCGGGCCCGCCCCTCCGGGGGCTCGCCGCGGGGGCTCGCCTCCGAGGCGTGCGGGCCCGGCCCGGAACCGCCCTTCGCCGCCGGCTCCCGCGACGCACCGCCTTCTGGGCTTTTACCCGCCCCCGGTCGGCGACGCTTGCCGGGCGGCCCCGCCCTACGACGTCACCCTGCCTGGCACCGCCTTCCGGGCTTTCCCCGCCCCCCTGCTGGGCGACAGCTGGGGCCGACGGCGGTGGCCCCAACCCACCCACGCCCCAGGCGGCTCCCCAAGCCGCCGGCCGCTCGGCACGGCGACAACGCCTGCGGGGGCCGAGGAGCGGGCCGACGGGGCCGCCGGCGGCTTGAGGCTCGGCGCCCTCCCTTTCCGAGGAAGCTTTCTCGCCGGCTCTCTCTCGGAGGCTTTCGCTCTGACGGCGGCTTCCTTCCCGCTCGCCCCCGGCCGGCCCCACTGAAGCCTGCAGGCAGACGGCAGCCCGGCTGATCGAGCCAGCCAAGCAGAAACCGAGGTGGAAGCCGGGCCGCCGTCTGCGCGGACCCGGACGGGGGAGGGAGCGCCGCCGGCTTCCGAAGGCCCCCTCCTTCCCTCTCGGGGAGAAGCGAAGGCGGCGAGGGGCTCAGGCCGATAGGGGAGAGCCGCTCGACGCATCGCACGGCGGCCCGCCGGCCGACAGCAGGTCTACCCAGCCGCCCGGGGGCCGACAGCAGGTTTACCCAGCCGCCCGCCGACCGACAGCAGGTCTACCCGGCCGCCCGGGGGCCGACAGCAGGTCTACCCGGCCGCCCGGGGGCCGACAGCAGGTCTACCCAGCAGCTCCCGGCCGACAGCAGGTCTACCCGGCCGACAGCAGGTCTACCCAGCCGCCTGCCGGCCGACAGCAGGTCTACCCGGCCGCCTGCCGGCCGACAGCAGGTCTACCCGGCCGCCCGCCGGCCGACAGCAGGTCTACCCAGCTGCCGCCCGGGGGGCCGACAGCAGGTCTACCCGGCGGCCGGCCGTCAGCAGGTCTACCCGGCGGCCGGCCGACAGAAGGTCTACCCGGCAGCCGCCCGGGGGCCGACGGCAGGCCTACCCTGCCGCCCGCCGGCCGACAGCAGGTCTACCCAGCCGCCCGGGGGCCGACAGCAGGTCTACCCGGCAGCCGCTCGGGGGCCGACAGCAGGTCTACCCGGCCGCCGGCCGACAGCAGGTCTACCAGGCAGCCGCCCGGGGGCCGACAGCAGGTCTACCCGGCGGCCGGCCGACAGCAGGTCTACCCAGCAGCCCCCGGCCGACAGCAGGTCTACCCGGCCGCCCGGGGGCCGACAGCAGGTCTACCCGGCAGCCGCCTGCCGGCCGACAGCAGGTCTACCCGGCCGCCCGCCGGCCGACAGCAGGTCTACCCGGCTGCCGCCCGGGGGGCCGACAGCAGGTCTCCCCAGCAGCCCCCGGCCGACAGCAGGTCTACCCGGCCGACAGCAGGTCTACCCAGCCGCCTGCCGGCCGACAGCAGGTCTACCCGGCCGCCTGCCGGCCGACAGCAGGTCTACCCGGCCGCCCGCCGGCCGACAGCAGGTCTACCCAGCTGCCGCCCGGGGGGCCGACAGCAGGTCTACCCGGCGGCCGGCCGACAGCAGGTCTACCCGGCGGCCGGCCGACAGAAGGTCTACCCGGCAGCCGCTCGGGGGCCGACAGCAGGTCTACCCGGCCGCCGGCCGACAGCAGGTCTACCCAGCCGCCTGCCGGCCGACAGCAGGTCTACCCGGCCGCCTGCCGGCCGACAGCAGGTCTACCCGGCCGCCCGCCGGCCGACAGCAGGTCTACCCAGCTGCCGCCCGGGGGGCCGACAGCAGGTCTACCCGGCGGCCGGCCGTCAGCAGGTCTACCCGGCGGCCGGCCGACAGAAGGTCTACCCGGCAGCCGCCCGGGGGCCGACGGCAGGCCTACCCTGCCGCCCGCCGGCCGACAGCAGGTCTACCCAGCCGCCCGGGGGCCGACAGCAGGTCTACCCGGCAGCCGCTCGGGGGCCGACAGCAGGTCTACCCGGCCGCCGGCCGACAGCAGGTCTACCAGGCAGCCGCCCGGGGGCCGACAGCAGGTCTACCCGGCGGCCGGCCGACAGCAGGTCTACCCAGCAGCCCCCGGCCGACAGCAGGTCTACCCGGCCGCCCGGGGGCCGACAGCAGGTCTACCCGGCAGCCGCCTGCCGGCCGACAGCAGGTCTACCCGGCCGCCCGCCGGCCGACAGCAGGTCTACCCGGCTGCCGCCCGGGGGGCCGACAGCAGGTCTCCCCAGCAGCCCCCGGCCGTCAGCAGGTCTACCCGGCGGCCGGCCGACAGAAGGTCTACCCGGCAGCCGCCCGGGGGCCGACGGCAGGCCTACCCTGCCGCCCGCCGGCCGACAGCAGGTCTACCCAGCCGCCCGGGGGCCGACAGCAGGTCTACCCGGCAGCCGCTCGGGGGCCGACAGCAGGTCTACCCGGCCGCCGGCCGACAGCAGGTCTACCAGGCAGCCGCCCGGGGGCCGACAGCAGGTCTACCCGGCGGCCGGCCGACAGCAGGTCTACCCAGCAGCCCCCGGCCGACAGCAGGTCTACCCGGCCGCCCGGGGGCCGACAGCAGGTCTACCCGGCAGCCGCCTGCCGGCCGACAGCAGGTCTACCCGGCCGCCCGCCGGCCGACAGCAGGTCTACCCGGCTGCCGCCCGGGGGGCCGACAGCAGGTCTCCCCAGCAGCCCCCGGCCGACA
>JBBLMP010000051.1:95000-110000 GCA_038429875.1 Poecile montanus | reverse complement strand
TCTCGGGTTTTTTTTCTCTCTCTCTGCGTCTCTCGCGGGGCCCGCGCCCCTCGACACCGGGGGGTGGAGGAGGAGAGAAAGGGCCTTCTCGCGCCCTCGAAAGTCACGCGCACGGCGCGCGGGACGGGGGGCTCCGGCTGGGGCTGACCCGCCCCCGAAGGCCGGCCCCCGCCCGCCGACCGGTCGCAGGTGAGCGACCGGCCGCCGGCGAGAGGTTGGGGCCGAAGGGGAGCGAACCCCCCTCCGACACTTCCCCCCAACACCGGGCCGAGCGGAAAGCACCGGATGTGCTAGAGGAGACAGCGACCCGACGAGGCGGGCGCGGCCCGGACAACCGAGGCCCCCTGGCCGGGGCGGCTCGCTCTGCAGCAGGCGGCGGCACGACAAAAGAGCGGCACACGCGCGCGGAACGGGCTCTTTTCCCCCGTCCGCAGCCCCATCGGGGGCTCGTTACGTTCCCTTCTCTCTGGCTTTCGCGTGTCTCTCTCTCTCGGCTCTTCTCTCTCTGTCTCGGCTCACACACGCTCGAGCCGCACCGCCGCCCGAGCGCTGCTCGCGGCCGGCACCCACGGGGCGCTTTTTTCCTTTCCCGGCGACCGGGGCCGGCACCACCTCGCCACACGGCTTTTCTTGGGGTTTTAAGTCCAAGGACACCTGAGGGGCTCGCGGGGCCACGCGGCTGTCACACAGCCCGGGACGGTTAAAGACGCCCTTCCCCGGCAGAGCGGGAAAGGGACGCCAAACCTCGCCTGCGACGGGAAGCGAATTGGAGAGGAGACCAACCCTGGCCGAGCACCGGACACACCGCCGTGAGCTTCCCCATGACAGAGAAGCCCCGGAAGGAGCCGGCCCGCCGGGGGCCCTCTCCGACGCGACCCGAAAAGCCTCATCGATCGGGTTTGGTGTGGGGAGGAGAAAAAGAAAGGAGAAGGAGGAGGAGGAGGAGGAGGAGGAGGAGGAGGAGAAGCAAGGCGCGTGAAGACAAGAACCAAGGAGCGACGACAAGGGCCCCGCGGCCACGGTCCTGGGACAACGGCGACGGCAGCCCCAACGTGCGCACCCCACCGGCCGACACCGCCACGGTCCAGGCGGGCAGCGGGCGGATGGCCGCGGGACTCCGCGTGAGTGCGTGTGAGCGGGGAACTCGTCCCCGAGAGACCGCCCCCGCGGGCTCGGCGCCGTCGAGCCTCCCCGACGCGCCCCAGGGGCCCGCCGACGCCGGCGGGCCGCTTGGCTTTCGGGACAATTTCGGCTGATCGCAGCGGGAGGAGCGCACGGGGGGTGCCGCCACCCACCCGCATCTGCGGACAACGGTTCCCTCTAACTGGACAACGGCAAAGATGGGACGCCGCACCCCGCCGGGGCCGGGGGTCGGGGGTTTTCACCCCCTTTCCCCTCTTCCCCGAGGGAACCCATCCGAAGCGTGCGACAAAAAAGGTTTGCCACCGACCGCGAGAGGCCACCGGGCTCCAAACCCGGCTTTTCGCCCGGCCTCGCGGCGATCGGCTTTTTCCCCCCCCCCCGGAGGAAAAAAAAAAAAAAAAAAAACAACCGGGGGAGAGAACGGCAAACCAGGAGCAGAAAATAAAAAGGCACACATGGGCGCGCGTCTCAGGACCCGTGCTAGCCACGGGGGCCGCGGGCCCGGGGGTGGGGGCGAGGCCCGCGCCTCTCACTCCCCCAACAACACCACCGCCACCACGAGGTTTTTCTCCCTGCCCCTTCGCTTTTCGCTTGGGGTCGGGGGGGCCCTCACGCCTCCAGACGCTGTTTTTTTCTCGGTGCCGCGGCTTAGGGCCGCAATGGGAGCAGGGGGGCAGAAACCCCTCACACCCAAAAAAATACGTCAAGGCAGACCCCCACGCTCTGCCCGCACGCCTACAAAAGCGAAAGAAAACGAAGCGGGGACCCGTTCGCAACCCAGCCCGCCGGGCCACGGTGGCTCGGTCCGCACCGGCCACGACAACTGAGGAAGGGGCGAGGCGCCGCCGCCTCGCCCGCGCCATATCTCTCTCGCCGGGGGCATTTTTCCCCGTCGCGTCCGGGTCCGCACGCGGGCGGAGGCCGGCCACCGCGGCCGGCCGCCACCCCTGAAACAATTCCGCCCGCAAAGCGCGGGTCCCCGGCTTAAGGCCGAGGAAGGGGGACGAGGGCCACAACAACTCGGGGCGAGGGACGGGGTGCCGCCACCCCGGCCCCGCGACTCCCGTCGGGCGACTTCTCCCGTCACCCAGCCCCTGGAGCGGCAAAAACCGGGGCAAAGCCGAAGGCAAGGCCGCGCGCCCCACCGGGCGTCCCCCGCAGCCCCTTTCCGACAAACACGGCTCTCTCACACCTGGCAACAGCGGGTCGGGAGCGGGGAACGGGGCGCCGCCAACCTCGGCCGACCGGGCAACCCGGTCTTCGGGACTCTCGGGGAAGGGCCGGGGGGGGTAAAGCCTCGTACGGGGCTCGAACAACAACAGAGGCGCCCCCGGCCGATGTCTGCCCGCGGCTGCCGGCCACCGTGCCCCACCGAGACCGACAGCCAAACAAAAACTGCACCCCGCCGAGGGGGGCCCCGGCTTAAGGCCGAGCACATGAGGGGGGACGAGGCGCCGCCGCCTCGCCCGCCAGCCACCAGCGTTCGGTTTTTCCCCACCCCAGGGTTGGGGTGGGGGGGGAAGGAAGCGGGACTGGGCCGGAATCGGCAGCAGCACGACCAGAGCGGGGAGGACCCGGCCTGCGGCTTCTCTGCCTCCTCCACACCCCTTTTCCCCCTTCTCGCCTCGGCCGCCCGAGCGGCTTTCTCTCTCTGGCAGCAGCGGCACGCTTTCCTCGGCCTCACCGGACAAGCTGGGCCCATCGGCACGATGGGTAGCACGGGAAGCGGGACGAGCCCCGCGACTCGACCCGCCTAGGCAGCACACTCTCTGGCAGCAGTGGCGCGCTTCCGCGGCCTCGCAAACGAAGCTGGCCCATCGGCACGATGGGTAGGTACGGGAAGCGGGACGAGCCCCGCGACTCGTCCCGCCGAGGCGGCACCCTCTCGGCTTGGGCCTCCCTTGCCGGCGCTCTCCCCTTCGGTTTCTCTCTGAGCTTGGCGCCGGCGACCGGCCGGGCGGCCGGCCCGTAGCTCCGCCTCGGAGGACACAGGCACGGTAACAGCCTGGGGGAGACGGCCCGTCACCTCGCTCCCATAATACGGAGATACGCGTCCGAGGCCGCCCTTGCTGCAAGTGAACGTAGCGTACGTGACCGGGGCAAAGCGGGGGCGCTAGCCGCCTCCTAGCTTGACGTAACTGGAGGCAGCTGAAAACAGCGACCCCTTGGTGAACTTCCAGAGCCGGCGCCGACAACAGGTCTACCCGGGCCGCGGACAACAGGTCTACCGCGACCGCGGACAACAGGTCTACCGCGACCGTGGACAACAGGTCTACCGCGACCGCGGACAACAGGTCTACCGCGACCGCGGACAACAGGTCTACCCCGACCGCGGGACAACAGGTCTACCCCGACCAGGGACAGCAGGTCTACCCCGGCCGGGGACAGCAGGTCTACCCCGACCAAGGACAGCAGGTCTACCCCGTCCAGGGACAGCAGGTCTACCCGGCCGGGGACAGCAGGTCTACCGCGACCAGGGACAGCAGGTCTACCCGGGCCGCGGACAGCAGGTCTACCCGGGCCGCGGACAGCAGGTCTACCCCGACCAGGGACAGCAGGTCTACCCCGGCCGGGGACAGCAGGTCTACCGCGACCAGGGACAGCAGGTCTACCCCGGCCGAGGACAGCAGGTCTACCCGGGCCGCGGACAGCAGGTCTACCCCGACCGCGGACAGCAGGTCTACCGCGACCGCGGACAACAGGTCTACCGCGACCGCGGACAACAGGTCTACCGCGACCGCGGACAACAGGTCTACCCCTACCGCGGACAACAGGTCTACCGCGACCGCGGACAACAGGTCTACCCCGACCGCGGACAACAGGTCTACCCCGTCCAGGGACATCAGGTCTACCCCGGCCGGGGACAGCAGGTCTACCCCGACCAAGGACAGCAGGTCTACCCCGGCCGGGGGACAGAAGGTCTACCCCGACCAAGGACAGCAGGTCTACCCCGTCCAGGGACAGCAGGTCTACCCGTCCAGGGACAGCAGGTCTACCGCGACCAGGGACAGCAGGTCTACCCGGGCCGCGGACAGCAGGTCTACCCGGGCCGCGGACAGCAGGTCTACCCCGACCAGGGACAGCAGGTCTACCGCGACCAGGGACAGCAGGTCTACCCCGACCAAGGACAGCAGGTCTACCCCGTCCAGGGACAGCAGGTCTACCCGTCCAGGGACAGCAGGTCTACCGCGACCAGGGACAGCAGGTCTACCCGGGCCGCGGACAGCAGGTCTACCCGGGCCGCGGACAGCAGGTCTACCCCGACCAGGGGCAGCAGGTCTACCCCGGCCGGGGACAGCAGGTCTACCGCGACCAGGGACAGCAGGTCTACCCCGGCCGGGGACAGCAGGTCTACCCGGGCCGCGGACAGCAGGTCTACCCCGGCCGAGGACAGCAGGTCTACCCCGACCGCGGGACAACAGGTCGACCCCGACCAAGGACAGCAGGTCTACCCGGGCCGCGGACAGCAGGTCTACCGCGACCGCGGACAACAGGTCTACCGCGACCGCGGACAACAGGTCTACCGCGACCGCGGACAGCAGGTCTACCCCGACCGCGGGACAACAGGTCTACCCCGTCCAGGGACATCAGGTCTACCCCGGCCGGGGACAGCAGGTCTACCCCGACCAAGGACAGCAGGTCTACCCCGGCCGGGGGACAGAAGGTCTACCCCGACCAAGGACAGCAGGTCTACCCCGTCCAGGGACAGCAGGTCTACCCGTCCAGGGACAGCAGGTCTACCGCGACCAGGGACAGCAGGTCTACCCCGGCCGGGGACAGCAGGTCTACCGCGACCAGGGACAGCAGGTCTACCCCGGCCGAGGACAGCAGGTCTACCCCGACCGCGGGACAACAGGTCGACCCCGACCAAGGACAGCAGGTCTACCCGGGCCGCGGACAACAGGTCTACCCGGGCCGCGGACAGCAGGTCTACCCCGACCGCGGACAACAGGTCTACCGCGACCGCGGACAACAGGTCTACCGCGACCGCGGACAACAGGTCTACCGCGACCGCGGACAACAGGTCTACCCCGACCGCGGACAGCAGGTCTACCCCGACCGCGGACAACAGGTCTACCCCGACCGCGGGACAACAGGCCTACCCCGTCCAGGGACATCAGGTCTACCCCGGCCGGGGACATCAGGTCTACCCCGGCCGGGGACAGCAGGTCTACCCCGTCCAGGGACATCAGGTCTACCCCGGCCGGGGACAGCAGGTCTACCCCGTCCAGGGACAGCAGGTCTACCCCGGCCGGGGGGACAGCAGGCCTACCGCGACCAGGGACAGCAGGTCTACCCGGGCCGCGGACAACAGGTCTACCCCGTCCAGGGTCAGCTGGTCTACCCCGACCAGGGACAGCAGGTCTACCGCGACCAGGGACAGCAGGTCTACCCGGGCCGCGGACAACAGGTCTACCCGGGCCGCGGACAGCAGGTCTACCCCGACCGCGGACAACAGGTCTACCGCGACCGCGGTCAACAGGTCTACCGCGACCGCGGACAACAGGTCTACCGCGACCGCGGACAACAGGTCTACCCCGACCGCGGACAGCAGGTCGACCCCGACCGCGGACAGCAGGTCTACCCCGACCGCGGACAACAGGTCTACCCCGACCGCGGGACAACAGGCCTACCCCGTCCAGGGACATCAGGTCTACCCCGGCCGGGGACATCAGGTCTACCCCGGCCGGGGACAGCAGGTCTACCCCGACCAAGGACAGCAGGTCTACCCCGGCCGGGGGACAGAAGGTCTACCCCGACCAAGGACAGCAGGTCTACCCCGTCCAGGGACAGCAGGTCTAGCCGTCCAGGGACAGCAGGTCTACCGCGACCAGGGACAGCAGGTCTACCCGGGCCGCGGACAACAGGTCTACCCGGGCCGCGGACAGCAGGTCTACCCCGACCGCGGACAACAGGTCTACCGCGACCGCGGTCAACAGGTCTACCGCGACCGCGGACAACAGGTCTACCGCGACCGCGGACAACAGGTCTACCCCGACCGCGGACAGCAGGTCGACCGCGACCGCGGACAACAGGTCTACCCCGACCGCGGGACAACAGGTCTACCCCGACCGCGGGACAACAGGCCTACCCCGTCCAGGGACATCAGGTCTACCCCGGCCGGGGACATCAGGTCTACCCCGGCCGGGGACAGCAGGTCTACCCCGACCAAGGACAGCAGGTCTACCCCGGCCGGGGGACAGAAGGTCTACCCCGACCAAGGACAGCAGGTCTACCCCGACCGCGGGACAACAGGTCGACCCCGACCAAGGACAGCAGGTCTACCCGGGCCGCGGACAGCAGGTCTACCGCGACCGCGGACAACAGGTCTACCGCGACCGCGGACAACAGGTCTACCCCGACCAAGGACAGCAGGTCTACCCCGTCCAGGGACAGCAGGTCTACCCGTCCAGGGACAGCAGGTCTACCGCGACCAGGGACAGCAGGTCTACCCCGGCCGGGGACAGCAGGTCTACCGCGACCAGGGACAGCAGGTCTACCCCGGCCGAGGACAGCAGGTCTACCCCGACCGCGGGACAACAGGTCGACCCCGACCAAGGACAGCAGGTCTACCCGGGCCGCGGACAACAGGTCTACCCGGGCCGCGGACAGCAGGTCTACCCCGACCGCGGACAACAGGTCTACCGCGACCGCGGACAACAGGTCTACCGCGACCGCGGACAACAGGTCTACCGCGACCGCGGACAACAGGTCTACCCCGACCGCGGACAGCAGGTCTACCCCGACCGCGGACAACAGGTCTACCCCGACCGCGGGACAACAGGCCTACCCCGTCCAGGGACATCAGGTCTACCCCGGCCGGGGACATCAGGTCTACCCCGGCCGGGGACAGCAGGTCTACCCCGTCCAGGGACATCAGGTCTACCCCGGCCGGGGACAGCAGGTCTACCCCGTCCAGGGACAGCAGGTCTACCCCGGCCGGGGGGACAGCAGGCCTACCGCGACCAGGGACAGCAGGTCTACCCGGGCCGCGGACAACAGGTCTACCCCGTCCAGGGTCAGCTGGTCTACCCCGACCAGGGACAGCAGGTCTACCGCGACCAGGGACAGCAGGTCTACCCGGGCCGCGGACAACAGGTCTACCCGGGCCGCGGACAGCAGGTCTACCCCGACCGCGGACAACAGGTCTACCGCGACCGCGGTCAACAGGTCTACCGCGACCGCGGACAACAGGTCTACCGCGACCGCGGACAACAGGTCTACCCCGACCGCGGACAGCAGGTCGACCCCGACCGCGGACAGCAGGTCTACCCCGACCGCGGACAACAGGTCTACCCCGACCGCGGGACAACAGGCCTACCCCGTCCAGGGACATCAGGTCTACCCCGGCCGGGGACATCAGGTCTACCCCGGCCGGGGACAGCAGGTCTACCCCGACCAAGGACAGCAGGTCTACCCCGGCCGGGGGACAGAAGGTCTACCCCGACCAAGGACAGCAGGTCTACCCCGTCCAGGGACAGCAGGTCTAGCCGTCCAGGGACAGCAGGTCTACCGCGACCAGGGACAGCAGGTCTACCCGGGCCGCGGACAACAGGTCTACCCGGGCCGCGGACAGCAGGTCTACCCCGACCGCGGACAACAGGTCTACCGCGACCGCGGTCAACAGGTCTACCGCGACCGCGGACAACAGGTCTACCGCGACCGCGGACAACAGGTCTACCCCGACCGCGGACAGCAGGTCGACCGCGACCGCGGACAACAGGTCTACCCCGACCGCGGGACAACAGGTCTACCCCGACCGCGGGACAACAGGCCTACCCCGTCCAGGGACATCAGGTCTACCCCGGCCGGGGACATCAGGTCTACCCCGGCCGGGGACAGCAGGTCTACCCCGACCAAGGACAGCAGGTCTACCCCGGCCGGGGGACAGAAGGTCTACCCCGACCAAGGACAGCAGGTCTACCCCGTCCAGGGACAGCAGGTCTACCCGTCCAGGGACAGCAGGTCTACCGCGACCAGGGACAGCAGGTCTACCCGGGCCGCGGACAGCAGGTCTACCCGGGCCGCGGACAGCAGGTCTACCCCGACCAGGGACAGCAGGTCTACCGCGACCGCGGACAACAGGTCTACCGCGACCGCGGACAACAGGTCTACCGCGACCGCGGACAACAGGTCTACCGCGACCGCGGACAACAGGTCTACCGCGACCGCGGACAACAGGTCTACCCCGACCGCGGGACAACAGGTCTACCCCGTCCAGGGACATCAGGTCTACCCCGGCCGGGGACAGCAGGTCTACCGCGACCAGGGACAGCAGGTCTACCCGGGCCGCGGACAGCAGGTCTACCCGGGCCGCGGACAGCAGGTCTACCCCGACCAGGGACAGCAGGTCTACCCCGTCCAGGGACAGCAGGTCTACCCCGACCAAGGACAGCAGGTCTACCCCGTCCAGGGACAGCAGGTCTACCCGTCCAGGGACAGCAGGTCTACCGCGACCAGGGACAGCAGGTCTACCCGGGCCGCGGACAGCAGGTCTACCCGGGCCGCGGACAGCAGGTCTACCCCGACCAGGGAGAGCAGGTCTACCCCGGCCGGGGACAGCAGGTCTACCGCGACCAGGGACAGCAGGTCTACCCCGGCCGGGGACAGCAGGTCTACCCGGGCCGCGGACAGCAGGTCTACCCCGGCGGAGGACAGCAGGTCTACCCCGACCGCGGGACAACAGGTCGACCCCGACCAAGGACAGCAGGTCTACCCGGGCCGCGGACAGCAGGTCTACCGCGACCGCGGACAACAGGTCTACCGCGACCGCGGACAACAGGTCTACCGCGACCGCGGACAGCAGGTCTACCCCGACCGCGGACAACAGGTCTACCGCGACCGCGGACAACAGGTCTACCCCGACCGCGGGACAACAGGTCTACCCCGTCCAGGGACATCAGGTCTACCCCGGCCGGGGACAGCAGGTCTACCCCGACCAAGGACAGCAGGTCTACCCCGGCCGGGGGACAGAAGGTCTACCCCGACCAAGGACAGCAGGTCTACCCCGTCCGGGGACAGCAGGTCTACCCGTCCAGGGACAGCAGGTCTACCGCGACCAGGGACAGCAGGTCTACCCGGGCCGCGGACAGCAGGTCTACCCGGGCCGCGGACAGCAGGTCTACCCCGACCAGGGACAGCAGGTCTACCCCGGCCGGGGACAGCAGGTCTACCGCGACCAGGGACAGCAGGTCTACCCCGGCCGAGGACAGCAGGTCTACCCCGACCGCGGGACAACAGGTCGACCCCGACCAAGGACAGCAGGTCTACCCGGGCCGCGGACAACAGGTCTACCCGGGCCGCGGACAGCAGGTCTACCCCGACCGCGGACAGCAGGTCTACCCCGGCCGGGGACAGCCGGTCTACCCCGGCCGGGGACATCAGGTCTACCCCGGCCGGGGACAGCCGGTCTACCCCGTCCAGGGACAGCAGGTCTACCCCGTCCAGGGACAGCAGGTCTACCCGTCCAGGGACAGCAGGTCTACCGCGACCAGGGACAGCAGGTCTACCCGGGCCGCGGACAACAGGTCTACCCGGGCCGCGGACAGCAGGTCTACCCCGACCGCGGACAACAGGTCTACCGCGACCGCGGTCAACAGGTCTACCGCGACCGCGGACAACAGGTCTACCGCGACCGCGGACAACAGGTCTACCCCGACCGCGGACAACAGGTCTACCGCGACCGCGGACAACAGGTCTACCCCGACCGCGGGACAACAGGTCTACCCCGTCCAGGGACATCAGGTCTACCCCGGCCGGGGACAGCAGGTCTACCGCGACCAGGGACAGCAGGTCTACCCGGGCCGCGGACAGCAGGTCTACCCGGGCCGCGGACAGCAGGTCTACCCCGACCAGGGACAGCAGGTCTACCCCGTCCAGGGACAGCAGGTCTACCCCGACCAAGGACAGCAGGTCTACCCCGTCCAGGGACAGCAGGTCTACCCGTCCAGGGACAGCAGGTCTACCGCGACCAGGGACAGCAGGTCTACCCGGGCCGCGGACAGCAGGTCTACCCGGGCCGCGGACAGCAGGTCTACCCCGACCAGGGACAGCAGGTCTACCCCGGCCGGGGACAGCAGGTCTACCGCGACCAGGGACAGCAGGTCTACCCCGGCCGGGGACAGCAGGTCTACCCGGGCCGCGGACAGCAGGTCTACCCCGGCGGAGGACAGCAGGTCTACCCCGACCGCGGGACAACAGGTCGACCCCGACCAAGGACAGCAGGTCTACCCGGGCCGCGGACAGCAGGTCTACCGCGACCGCGGACAACAGGTCTACCGCGACCGCGGACAACAGGTCTACCGCGACCGCGGACAGCAGGTCTACCCCGACCGCGGACAACAGGTCTACCGCGACCGCGGACAACAGGTCTACCCCGACCGCGGGACAACAGGTCTACCCCGTCCAGGGACATCAGGTCTACCCCGGCCGGGGACAGCAGGTCTACCCCGACCAAGGACAGCAGGTCTACCCCGGCCGGGGGACAGAAGGTCTACCCCGACCAAGGACAGCAGGTCTACCCCGTCCGGGGACAGCAGGTCTACCCGTCCAGGGACAGCAGGTCTACCGCGACCAGGGACAGCAGGTCTACCCGGGCCGCGGACAGCAGGTCTACCCGGGCCGCGGACAGCAGGTCTACCCCGACCAGGGACAGCAGGTCTACCCCGGCCGGGGACAGCAGGTCTACCGCGACCAGGGACAGCAGGTCTACCCCGGCCGAGGACAGCAGGTCTACCCCGACCGCGGGACAACAGGTCGACCCCGACCAAGGACAGCAGGTCTACCCGGGCCGCGGACAACAGGTCTACCCGGGCCGCGGACAGCAGGTCTACCCCGACCGCGGACAGCAGGTCTACCCCGACCGCGGACAACAGGTCTACCCGGGCCGCGGGACAACAGGCCTACCCCGTCCAGGGACATCAGGTCTACCCCGGCCGGGGACATCAGGTCTACCCCGGCCGGGGACAGCCGGTCTACCCCGTCCAGGGACATCAGGTCTACCCCGGCCGGGGACAGCAGGTCTACCCCGTCCAGGGACAGCAGGTCTACCCCGGCCGGGGGGACAGCAGGCCTACCGCGACCAGGGACAGCAGGTCTACCCGGGCCGCGGACAGCAGGTCTACCCCGTCCCGGGACAGCAGGTCTACCCCGTCCAGGGATAGCAGGTCTACCGCGACCGGGGACAGCAGGTCTACCCGGGCCGCGGACAACAGGTCTACCCCGTCCAGGGTCAGCAGGTCTACCCCGACCAGGGACAGCAGGTCTACCGCGACCAGGGACAGCAGGTCTACCCGGGCCGCGGACAACAGGTCTACCCGGGCCGCGGACAGCAGGTCTACCCCGACCGCGGACAACAGGTCTACCGCGACCGCGGTCAACAGGTCTACCGCGACCGCGGACAACAGGTCTACCGCGACCGCGGACAACAGGTCTACCCCGACCGCGGACAGCAGGTCGACCCCGACCGCGGACAGCAGGTCTACCCCGACCGCGGACAACAGGTCTACCCCGACCGCGGGACAACAGGCCTACCCCGTCCAGGGACATCAGGTCTACCCCGGCCGGGGACATCAGGTCTACCCCGGCCGGGGACAGCAGATCTACCCCGTCCAGGGACATCAGGTCTACCCCGGCCGGGGGGACAGCAGGCCTACCGCGACCAGGGACAGCAGGTCTACCCGGGCCGCGGACAGCAGGTCTACCCCGACCAAGGACAGCAGGTCTACCGCGGCCGCGGGACAGCAGGTCTACCCCGTCCAGGGACATCAGGTCTACATCGACCCGGGACAGCAGGTCTACCCCGGCCGGGGACAGCAGGTCTACCCCGTCCAGGGACAGCTGGTCTACCCCGGCCGAGGACAGCAGGTCGACCCCTGCCGGGGACCACAGGTCTACCCCGCCTGGGGGACAAGGGTACCCCTCTGAAATTTGCCTCGTGTCCCGCCACCGGATCAGGCCTGTCGGCCGGCCCCGGCCCCGGCCCCGGGCGGACCCGGCCCCGGCCGCGGCCCTCGGTGAACCCAACCTTCCGGGGGCCGCCCGCCACCAGGGTAGTCCTGTCGGCCGGCTCCACGCCGGCCGCCCCTGCGGCTTCTGACGACGTGCCCGGCGGCGTCCGCCGGCCCCGGAGCCGGGAGACCTGTGCGCCCCTCGGCCGTCGGATAGCTCCGGCAGCCCCGTCCCGCCCGATATTCCCGTTCTCTAGACCGAGTCGTATTTCTGACCGTCTCTTTATTTGGTTTCTTTTCACGCACGCGGGCACGCGCACACGCCCGCACCCACAGACACACGCGCACCCACCCCTTCCCTTCTTTTGTCTTTTCCCGAAAGGACGGCTCTTGTGTCGGGGTGGCCCACGAACGCTTCGCCGGGATCAAAAATTCTCGGCCCATCTGATTTCTTTTCCTGCCTGCGCGCCCAGACGCCTCCCAGCCGAGCCGACGGGCAGCCCGTGGCCCGCGCCCGGCCCGCCGACGCGCTCGACCGGCAACGGGGCGTCCCCACCCCGCGGGGAGCAGAGACGCAGCACCAGCCAGCAAGCGGCACCTCGGGGCGGACAGCGGGAGAATGGAAGCAGGCGGAAGCGTGCGGTGGGACGCGGCTGGAAGCCGCCGGCCCCCCGCGTCACTGGACTCGAATCGCCGGCAGAGGCGGCGAGCGGGCGGCCGCCTGCTCATGCCGGCTCTCCAGCGGTCCGCGGAGGTCTTTGGCCCCGGGCCCGCCCCTCCGGGGGCTCGCCGCGGGGGCTCGCCTCCGAGGCGTGCGGGCCCGGCCCGGAACCGCCCTTCGCCGCCGGCTCCCGCGACGCACCGCCTTCTGGGCTTTTACCCGCCCCCGGTCGGCGACGCTTGCCGGGCGGCCCCGCCCTACGACGTCACCCTGCCTGGCACCGCCTTCCGGGCTTTCCCCGCCCCCCTGCTGGGCGACAGCTGGGGCCGACGGCGGTGGCCCCAACCCACCCACGCCCCAGGCGGCTCCCCAAGCCGCCGGCCGCTCGGCACGGCGACAACGCCTGCGGGGGCCGAGGAGCGGGCCGACGGGGCCGCCGGCGGCTTGAGGCTCGGCGCCCTCCCTTTCCGAGGAAGCTTTCTCGCCGGCTCTCTCTCGGAGGCTTTCGCTCTGACGGCGGCTTCCTTCCCGCTCGCCCCCGGCCGGCCCCACTGAAGCCTGCAGGCAGACGGCAGCCCGGCTGATCGAGCCAGCCAAGCAGAAACCGAGGTGGAAGCCGGGCCGCCGTCTGCGCGGACCCGGACGGGGGAGGGAGCGCCGCCGGCTTCCGAAGGCCCCCTCCTTCCCTCTCGGGGAGAAGCGAAGGCGGCGAGGGGCTCAGGCCGATAGGGGAGAGCCGCTCGACGCATCGCACGGCGGCCCGCCGGCCGACAGCAGGTCTACCCAGCCGCCCGGGGGCCGACAGCAGGTTTACCCAGCCGCCCGCCGACCGACAGCAGGTCTACCCGGCCGCCCGGGGGCCGACAGCAGGTCTACCCGGCCGCCCGGGGGCCGACAGCAGGTCTACCCAGCAGCTCCCGGCCGACAGCAGGTCTACCCGGCCGACAGCAGGTCTACCCAGCCGCCTGCCGGCCGACAGCAGGTCTACCCGGCCGCCTGCCGGCCGACAGCAGGTCTACCCGGCCGCCCGCCGGCCGACAGCAGGTCTACCCAGCTGCCGCCCGGGGGGCCGACAGCAGGTCTACCCGGCGGCCGGCCGTCAGCAGGTCTACCCGGCGGCCGGCCGACAGAAGGTCTACCCGGCAGCCGCCCGGGGGCCGACGGCAGGCCTACCCTGCCGCCCGCCGGCCGACAGCAGGTCTACCCAGCCGCCCGGGGGCCGACAGCAGGTCTACCCGGCAGCCGCTCGGGGGCCGACAGCAGGTCTACCCGGCCGCCGGCCGACAGCAGGTCTACCAGGCAGCCGCCCGGGGGCCGACAGCAGGTCTACCCGGCGGCCGGCCGACAGCAGGTCTACCCAGCAGCCCCCGGCCGACAGCAGGTCTACCCGGCCGCCCGGGGGCCGACAGCAGGTCTACCCGGCAGCCGCCTGCCGGCCGACAGCAGGTCTACCCGGCCGCCCGCCGGCCGACAGCAGGTCTACCCGGCTGCCGCCCGGGGGGCCGACAGCAGGTCTCCCCAGCAGCCCCCGGCCGACAGCAGGTCTACCCGGCCGACAGCAGGTCTACCCAGCCGCCTGCCGGCCGACAGCAGGTCTACCCGGCCGCCTGCCGGCCGACAGCAGGTCTACCCGGCCGCCCGCCGGCCGACAGCAGGTCTACCCAGCTGCCGCCCGGGGGGCCGACAGCAGGTCTACCCGGCGGCCGGCCGACAGCAGGTCTACCCGGCGGCCGGCCGACAGAAGGTCTACCCGGCAGCCGCTCGGGGGCCGACAGCAGGTCTACCCGGCCGCCGGCCGACAGCAGGTCTACCCAGCCGCCTGCCGGCCGACAGCAGGTCTACCCGGCCGCCTGCCGGCCGACAGCAGGTCTACCCGGCCGCCCGCCGGCCGACAGCAGGTCTACCCAGCTGCCGCCCGGGGGGCCGACAGCAGGTCTACCCGGCGGCCGGCCGTCAGCAGGTCTACCCGGCGGCCGGCCGACAGAAGGTCTACCCGGCAGCCGCCCGGGGGCCGACGGCAGGCCTACCCTGCCGCCCGCCGGCCGACAGCAGGTCTACCCAGCCGCCCGGGGGCCGACAGCAGGTCTACCCGGCAGCCGCTCGGGGGCCGACAGCAGGTCTACCCGGCCGCCGGCCGACAGCAGGTCTACCAGGCAGCCGCCCGGGGGCCGACAGCAGGTCTACCCGGCGGCCGGCCGACAGCAGGTCTACCCAGCAGCCCCCGGCCGACAGCAGGTCTACCCGGCC
>JBBLMP010000051.1:85000-87500 GCA_038429875.1 Poecile montanus | reverse complement strand
CTCCGGGAAGCGGGGAGCTACGGGAGCAGCTCCCCGAGTCTGCATTTAGGGGGACGAAGGCCCTTTTTCTCCTCCCGCGGCCGCCGCCGCCGGCGGACCGCGGCGGGGAGGGTAACGGGCCTGCGAGGCGACCCCAGCCGCGCCGCCCGGGGGAGGGCTCGGGTGGCCCACCCCCCGGGACGGCGATTGATCGTCAAGCGACGCTCAGACAGGCGTAGCCCCGGGAGGAACCCGGGGCCGCAAGTGCGTTCGAAGTGTCGATGATCAATGTGTCCTGCAATTCACATTAATTCTCGCAGCTAGCTGCGTTCTTCATCGACGCACGAGCCGAGTGATCCACCGCTAAGAGTTGTCTGGCTTTCGGCACCGACCCCGCACGCGCGGAGGGGCCGGGACCGCTCGCGTGAAGCGGCCCCCTCGGTTTTGCGGCGAGGAGGCGCGGCCGCGCCAACCTCGCCATCGACCGTACGAGCACAAAGGAGACGACAAACGGAAGGGAAAAAAAAAAAAAGGAGAAGCCCACGGAACGCTCCGAAAGGCCAGCCCGAAGACAGGGCGGGGGGGCCCGCGCCCCCGACCGCCTCCCCCCCCTCCCCCCGGGCGAGGGGAGGGAAAAGAGAGACGCCGCCGGCACACATCGCGTGCCGTCTTTCGGAGACGGCCCAGGCGCCCGGGCTCGGCCCGGCCTCCGCGCGGAGAGCCGCGCGGCGCGTGCCAGACTGCGGGGGGGCTACGGCGCCCGCGCCCGGCCTCCTCTCTCTGAACGGGACGACGCGGGCACGAGGCCGGGGGGCCGCGGCCGCCCGCCACCCGCCTCGCGCTCGCCTCCACCTCGACCGCTGCGCGGGCTCGCGCCCGCGCAGCGCCACCGCGCCGCCGCGCGCGGCGCGCCTCTCCTCCCCGCTCACGGGCCGCCCCTTCCCAGCGCCCGAGACGGCAACGCGACGAGCGCCGGCACCGCCGGCGCCGCCCCCGGCCGGGGACCGCTTCCCCGCCGGAAGGCGAGCGCCTCGCGGCCGCGCTCCGACAGCCAGCGCCGGGAGGCGGGCGCCGCCGAGGCGCGAGCCGGCGTCGCGAGCGCCCGAGGCCTGCCGGAAGGCAGAGGACCCGCCGCCACCGGGGCCGCACTCCCGGGACCGCCGCCGCCGCTTCGCACCGTCGGGGCCCCTTCCGCGGGCACGCGCCCTGCGGGAGGGGCCGTGCGGCGGACGCCCGCCGCACGGCCTCGAGCGTTCCCTGCGGCCCACACGCGGCCTTCGGGAAGGGCGACGGGGAAGCGACGGGCAGGGCCCGGGCCGGGACCGCCGCCGGCGACGACGGGGGCCTCCCGGCCGACCGTCCCACCAGGGGGACACCCGTCGAGCGGCGCCGCCGCCGCTCGGCACGGGGTCACCCGCGCTCGCCGGGCCTCCGGCCGCCGGAGGCGACCGACGAGCGCCCGCCCGGGCGGGGGGGCGTGCGGTTCGGCCGGGGACGAACCGGCGGACGGCGCCACCGCGCGCGTCCGGGGAAGGCAAGGAGCGCCCCGAGGAGGAGGAGGAGACGCGCGCCGACGCGGCCGGCGCGGCCGAGGCGAGGGAGCGCGGGGGGCGCCCGAGGGCCGCGACCCCGAGGTCGCACAAGGAGGCGGAGAAGCGCGCGGGGCGCTTCTCCGCCGGCGCCGCCCCGTTCCGAGGAGACCGGATCGGCCCCGCGGCCGACAGCGCGCCACGGCCTCGCCGCCGAGACCGGGCCGCGGAGAGGGGGGGGAGGGGGGCTGGACGCCCCCTCCCCGGCACGGCGCGGCCGACGACGGCCGCGACGAAGTCGACGACGACGACGACGACGAGCGGGGGGGGACCGGTCGCGACGGACGCCACCGCAGGGGATCAGCGGGAGTAGCTCCCCACCCCTCAATGACGCCGCGCCGCCACCGGCCGGGCACCCGCCGCCGCCGCCGCCGCCGCCGGCACCGCCGCCGCCGCCGGGGCGCGCCGTGCCGCCCGAGTCTTTAAACCTCCGCCCGGCCTCGGCGGCCCTTTCGGGCCCCACCCAACCCCGCGCGCCCGCGGCCGGCGTTTGACGACGCCGAGGCGCGAGCGGGAGAAAGGGAAAAGGCTCGGGGAACCGCCGAGGCGCGGAGCGCTAGGTACCTGGCCCTGGGGTGAGGGAAACGACCTGGGATGGCCCCGCCGGGGTGCCTCCCCCCCGTTGCTGCCACCCTCGGGGGAGCGTCCGCCGGCGGGGGCGCGCCTGACATCCGCCGCCGCCACCGCGGCCGTCCTGGCTCGGGGCCCGGGGTTTCCCTCAGCAGCCCGGCGCTGCGCCCGAGAGGACCGCCGCGGCTCGGCCCGTGTCCCCGCCGGAGCGGGAGGGGCAAGCGCGGCCCGGCCGGCCGAGCGACCTCACAGCGGCGACCGCACCGAGAGGGGCCCGACGACGTCGACGGGGGCGAAGAACGTCTCCGCCGCCGCCGCCGCGCCCGACCCGGTGGCGGTCCCCACGCCCGCGCGCGCGCTGC
>JBBLMP010000051.1:67500-80000 GCA_038429875.1 Poecile montanus | reverse complement strand
GCCCGCCGGGCCACGGTGGCTCGGTCCGCACCGGCCACGACAACTGAGGAAGGGGCGAGGCGTCG
This sequence comes from Poecile montanus, assembly GCA_038429875.1. Lineage (NCBI taxonomy): Eukaryota > Metazoa > Chordata > Aves > Passeriformes > Paridae > Poecile > Poecile montanus. The sequence continues at coordinate 79,935 of JBBLMP010000051.1, read as the reverse complement.
CCGCCTCGCCCGCGCCATATCTCTCTCGCCGGGGGCATTTTTCCCCGTCGCGTCCGGGTCCGCACGCGGGCGGAGGCCGGCCACCGCGGCCGGCCGCCACCCCTGAAACAATTCCGCCCGCAAAGCGCGGGTCCCCGGCTTAAGGCCGAGGAAGGGGGACGAGGGCCACAACAACTCGGGGCGAGGGACGGGGTGCCGCCACCCCGGCCCCGCGACTCCCGTCGGGCGACTTCTCCCGTCACCCAGCCCCTGGAGCGGCAAAAACCGGGGCAAAGCCGAAGGCAAGGCCGCGCGCCCCACCGGGCGTCCCCCGCAGCCCCTTTCCGACAAACACGGCTCTCTCACACCTGGCAACAGCGGGTCGGGAGCGGGGAACGGGGCGCCGCCAACCTCGGCCGACCGGGCAACCCGGTCTTCGGGACTCTCGGGGAAGGGCCGGGGGGGGTAAAGCCTCGTACGGGGCTCGAACAACAACAGAGGCGCCCCCGGCCGATGTCTGCCCGCGGCTGCCGGCCACCGTGCCCCACCGAGACCGACAGCCAAACAAAAACTGCACCCCGCCGAGGGGGGCCCCGGCTTAAGGCCGAGCACATGAGGGGGGACGAGGCGCCGCCGCCTCGCCCGCCAGCCACCAGCGTTCGGTTTTTCCCCACCCCAGGGTTGGGGTGGGGGGGGAAGGAAGCGGGACTGGGCCGGAATCGGCAGCAGCACGACCAGAGCGGGGAGGACCCGGCCTGCGGCTTCTCTGCCTCCTCCACACCCCTTTTCCCCCTTCTCGCCTCGGCCGCCCGAGCGGCTTTCTCTCTCTGGCAGCAGCGGCACGCTTTCCTCGGCCTCACCGGACAAGCTGGGCCCATCGGCACGATGGGTAGCACGGGAAGCGGGACGAGCCCCGCGACTCGACCCGCCTAGGCAGCACACTCTCTGGCAGCAGTGGCGCGCTTCCGCGGCCTCGCAAACGAAGCTGGCCCATCGGCACGATGGGTAGGTACGGGAAGCGGGACGAGCCCCGCGACTCGTCCCGCCGAGGCGGCACCCTCTCGGCTTGGGCCTCCCTTGCCGGCGCTCTCCCCTTCGGTTTCTCTCTGAGCTTGGCGCCGGCGACCGGCCGGGCGGCCGGCCCGTAGCTCCGCCTCGGAGGACACAGGCACGGTAACAGCCTGGGGGAGACGGCCCGTCACCTCGCTCCCATAATACGGAGATACGCGTCCGAGGCCGCCCTTGCTGCAAGTGAACGTAGCGTACGTGACCGGGGCAAAGCGGGGGCGCTAGCCGCCTCCTAGCTTGACGTAACTGGAGGCAGCTGAAAACAGCGACCCCTTGGTGAACTTCCAGAGCCGGCGCCGACAACAGGTCTACCCGGGCCGCGGACAACAGGTCTACCGCGACCGCGGACAACAGGTCTACCGCGACCGTGGACAACAGGTCTACCGCGACCGCGGACAACAGGTCTACCGCGACCGCGGACAACAGGTCTACCCCGACCGCGGGACAACAGGTCTACCCCGACCAGGGACAGCAGGTCTACCCCGGCCGGGGACAGCAGGTCTACCCCGACCAAGGACAGCAGGTCTACCCCGTCCAGGGACAGCAGGTCTACCCGGCCGGGGACAGCAGGTCTACCGCGACCAGGGACAGCAGGTCTACCCGGGCCGCGGACAGCAGGTCTACCCGGGCCGCGGACAGCAGGTCTACCCCGACCAGGGACAGCAGGTCTACCCCGGCCGGGGACAGCAGGTCTACCGCGACCAGGGACAGCAGGTCTACCCCGGCCGAGGACAGCAGGTCTACCCGGGCCGCGGACAGCAGGTCTACCCCGACCGCGGACAGCAGGTCTACCGCGACCGCGGACAACAGGTCTACCGCGACCGCGGACAACAGGTCTACCGCGACCGCGGACAACAGGTCTACCCCGACCGCGGACAACAGGTCTACCGCGACCGCGGACAACAGGTCTACCCCGACCGCGGGACAACAGGTCTACCCCGTCCAGGGACATCAGGTCTACCCCGGCCGGGGACAGCAGGTCTACCCCGACCAAGGACAGCAGGTCTACCCCGGCCGGGGGACAGAAGGTCTACCCCGACCAAGGACAGCAGGTCTACCCCGTCCAGGGACAGCAGGTCTACCCGTCCAGGGACAGCAGGTCTACCGCGACCAGGGACAGCAGGTCTACCCGGGCCGCGGACAGCAGGTCTACCCGGGCCGCGGACAGCAGGTCTACCCCGACCAGGGACAGCAGGTCTACCGCGACCAGGGACAGCAGGTCTACCCCGACCAAGGACAGCAGGTCTACCCCGTCCAGGGACAGCAGGTCTACCCGTCCAGGGACAGCAGGTCTACCGCGACCAGGGACAGCAGGTCTACCCGGGCCGCGGACAGCAGGTCTACCCGGGCCGCGGACAGCAGGTCTACCCCGACCAGGGGCAGCAGGTCTACCCCGGCCGGGGACAGCAGGTCTACCGCGACCAGGGACAGCAGGTCTACCCCGGCCGGGGACAGCAGGTCTACCCGGGCCGCGGACAGCAGGTCTACCCCGGCCGAGGACAGCAGGTCTACCCCGACCGCGGGACAACAGGTCGACCCCGACCAAGGACAGCAGGTCTACCCGGGCCGCGGACAGCAGGTCTACCGCGACCGCGGACAACAGGTCTACCGCGACCGCGGACAACAGGTCTACCGCGACCGCGGACAGCAGGTCTACCCCGACCGCGGGACAACAGGTCTACCCCGTCCAGGGACATCAGGTCTACCCCGGCCGGGGACAGCAGGTCTACCCCGACCAAGGACAGCAGGTCTACCCCGGCCGGGGGACAGAAGGTCTACCCCGACCAAGGACAGCAGGTCTACCCCGTCCAGGGACAGCAGGTCTACCCGTCCAGGGACAGCAGGTCTACCGCGACCAGGGACAGCAGGTCTACCCCGGCCGGGGACAGCAGGTCTACCGCGACCAGGGACAGCAGGTCTACCCCGGCCGAGGACAGCAGGTCTACCCCGACCGCGGGACAACAGGTCGACCCCGACCAAGGACAGCAGGTCTACCCGGGCCGCGGACAACAGGTCTACCCGGGCCGCGGACAGCAGGTCTACCCGGACCGCGGACAACAGGTCTACCGCGACCGCGGACAACAGGTCTACCGCGACCGCGGACAACAGGTCTACCGCGACCGCGGACAACAGGTCTACCCCGACCGCGGACAGCAGGTCTACCCCGACCGCGGACAACAGGTCTACCCCGACCGCGGGACAACAGGCCTACCCCGTCCAGGGACATCAGGTCTACCCCGGCCGGGGACATCAGGTCTACCCCGGCCGGGGACAGCAGGTCTACCCCGTCCAGGGACATCAGGTCTACCCCGGCCGGGGACAGCAGGTCTACCCCGTCCAGGGACAGCAGGTCTACCCCGGCCGGGGGGACAGCAGGCCTACCGCGACCAGGGACAGCAGGTCTACCCGGGCCGCGGACAACAGGTCTACCCCGTCCAGGGTCAGCTGGTCTACCCCGACCAGGGACAGCAGGTCTACCGCGACCAGGGACAGCAGGTCTACCCGGGCCGCGGACAACAGGTCTACCCGGGCCGCGGACAGCAGGTCTACCCCGACCGCGGACAACAGGTCTACCGCGACCGCGGTCAACAGGTCTACCGCGACCGCGGACAACAGGTCTACCGCGACCGCGGACAACAGGTCTACCCCGACCGCGGACAGCAGGTCGACCCCGACCGCGGACAGCAGGTCTACCCCGACCGCGGACAACAGGTCTACCCCGACCGCGGGACAACAGGCCTACCCCGTCCAGGGACATCAGGTCTACCCCGGCCGGGGACATCAGGTCTACCCCGGCCGGGGACAGCAGGTCTACCCCGACCAAGGACAGCAGGTCTACCCCGGCCGGGGGACAGAAGGTCTACCCCGACCAAGGACAGCAGGTCTACCCCGTCCAGGGACAGCAGGTCTAGCCGTCCAGGGACAGCAGGTCTACCGCGACCAGGGACAGCAGGTCTACCCGGGCCGCGGACAACAGGTCTACCCGGGCCGCGGACAGCAGGTCTACCCCGACCGCGGACAACAGGTCTACCGCGACCGCGGTCAACAGGTCTACCGCGACCGCGGACAACAGGTCTACCGCGACCGCGGACAACAGGTCTACCCCGACCGCGGACAGCAGGTCGACCGCGACCGCGGACAACAGGTCTACCCCGACCGCGGGACAACAGGTCTACCCCGACCGCGGGACAACAGGCCTACCCCGTCCAGGGACATCAGGTCTACCCCGGCCGGGGACATCAGGTCTACCCCGGCCGGGGACAGCAGGTCTACCCCGACCAAGGACAGCAGGTCTACCCCGGCCGGGGGACAGAAGGTCTACCCCGACCAAGGACAGCAGGTCTACCCCGACCGCGGGACAACAGGTCGACCCCGACCAAGGACAGCAGGTCTACCCGGGCCGCGGACAGCAGGTCTACCGCGACCGCGGACAACAGGTCTACCGCGACCGCGGACAACAGGTCTACCCCGACCAAGGACAGCAGGTCTACCCCGTCCAGGGACAGCAGGTCTACCCGTCCAGGGACAGCAGGTCTACCGCGACCAGGGACAGCAGGTCTACCCCGGCCGGGGACAGCAGGTCTACCGCGACCAGGGACAGCAGGTCTACCCCGGCCGAGGACAGCAGGTCTACCCCGACCGCGGGACAACAGGTCGACCCCGACCAAGGACAGCAGGTCTACCCGGGCCGCGGACAACAGGTCTACCCGGGCCGCGGACAGCAGGTCTACCCCGACCGCGGACAACAGGTCTACCGCGACCGCGGACAACAGGTCTACCGCGACCGCGGACAACAGGTCTACCGCGACCGCGGACAACAGGTCTACCCCGACCGCGGACAGCAGGTCTACCCCGACCGCGGACAACAGGTCTACCCCGACCGCGGGACAACAGGCCTACCCCGTCCAGGGACATCAGGTCTACCCCGGCCGGGGACATCAGGTCTACCCCGGCCGGGGACAGCAGGTCTACCCCGTCCAGGGACATCAGGTCTACCCCGGCCGGGGACAGCAGGTCTACCCCGTCCAGGGACAGCAGGTCTACCCCGGCCGGGGGGACAGCAGGCCTACCGCGACCAGGGACAGCAGGTCTACCCGGGCCGCGGACAACAGGTCTACCCCGTCCAGGGTCAGCTGGTCTACCCCGACCAGGGACAGCAGGTCTACCGCGACCAGGGACAGCAGGTCTACCCGGGCCGCGGACAACAGGTCTACCCGGGCCGCGGACAGCAGGTCTACCCCGACCGCGGACAACAGGTCTACCGCGACCGCGGTCAACAGGTCTACCGCGACCGCGGACAACAGGTCTACCGCGACCGCGGACAACAGGTCTACCCCGACCGCGGACAGCAGGTCGACCCCGACCGCGGACAGCAGGTCTACCCCGACCGCGGACAACAGGTCTACCCCGACCGCGGGACAACAGGCCTACCCCGTCCAGGGACATCAGGTCTACCCCGGCCGGGGACATCAGGTCTACCCCGGCCGGGGACAGCAGGTCTACCCCGACCAAGGACAGCAGGTCTACCCCGGCCGGGGGACAGAAGGTCTACCCCGACCAAGGACAGCAGGTCTACCCCGTCCAGGGACAGCAGGTCTAGCCGTCCAGGGACAGCAGGTCTACCGCGACCAGGGACAGCAGGTCTACCCGGGCCGCGGACAACAGGTCTACCCGGGCCGCGGACAGCAGGTCTACCCCGACCGCGGACAACAGGTCTACCGCGACCGCGGTCAACAGGTCTACCGCGACCGCGGACAACAGGTCTACCGCGACCGCGGACAACAGGTCTACCCCGACCGCGGACAGCAGGTCGACCGCGACCGCGGACAACAGGTCTACCCCGACCGCGGGACAACAGGTCTACCCCGACCGCGGGACAACAGGCCTACCCCGTCCAGGGACATCAGGTCTACCCCGGCCGGGGACATCAGGTCTACCCCGGCCGGGGACAGCAGGTCTACCCCGACCAAGGACAGCAGGTCTACCCCGGCCGGGGGACAGAAGGTCTACCCCGACCAAGGACAGCAGGTCTACCCCGTCCAGGGACAGCAGGTCTACCCGTCCAGGGACAGCAGGTCTACCGCGACCAGGGACAGCAGGTCTACCCGGGCCGCGGACAGCAGGTCTACCCGGGCCGCGGACAGCAGGTCTACCCCGACCAGGGACAGCAGGTCTACCGCGACCGCGGACAACAGGTCTACCGCGACCGCGGACAACAGGTCTACCGCGACCGCGGACAACAGGTCTACCCCGACCGCGGACAACAGGTCTACCGCGACCGCGGACAACAGGTCTACCCCGACCGCGGGACAACAGGTCTACCCCGTCCAGGGACATCAGGTCTACCCCGGCCGGGGACAGCAGGTCTACCGCGACCAGGGACAGCAGGTCTACCCGGGCCGCGGACAGCAGGTCTACCCGGGCCGCGGACAGCAGGTCTACCCCGACCAGGGACAGCAGGTCTACCCCGTCCAGGGACAGCAGGTCTACCCCGACCAAGGACAGCAGGTCTACCCCGTCCAGGGACAGCAGGTCTACCCGTCCAGGGACAGCAGGTCTACCGCGACCAGGGACAGCAGGTCTACCCGGGCCGCGGACAGCAGGTCTACCCGGGCCGCGGACAGCAGGTCTACCCCGACCAGGGAGAGCAGGTCTACCCCGGCCGGGGACAGCAGGTCTACCGCGACCAGGGACAGCAGGTCTACCCCGGCCGGGGACAGCAGGTCTACCCGGGCCGCGGACAGCAGGTCTACCCCGGCGGAGGACAGCAGGTCTACCCCGACCGCGGGACAACAGGTCGACCCCGACCAAGGACAGCAGGTCTACCCGGGCCGCGGACAGCAGGTCTACCGCGACCGCGGACAACAGGTCTACCGCGACCGCGGACAACAGGTCTACCGCGACCGCGGACAGCAGGTCTACCCCGACCGCGGACAACAGGTCTACCGCGACCGCGGACAACAGGTCTACCCCGACCGCGGGACAACAGGTCTACCCCGTCCAGGGACATCAGGTCTACCCCGGCCGGGGACAGCAGGTCTACCCCGACCAAGGACAGCAGGTCTACCCCGGCCGGGGGACAGAAGGTCTACCCCGACCAAGGACAGCAGGTCTACCCCGTCCGGGGACAGCAGGTCTACCCGTCCAGGGACAGCAGGTCTACCGCGACCAGGGACAGCAGGTCTACCCGGGCCGCGGACAGCAGGTCTACCCGGGCCGCGGACAGCAGGTCTACCCCGACCAGGGACAGCAGGTCTACCCCGGCCGGGGACAGCAGGTCTACCGCGACCAGGGACAGCAGGTCTACCCCGGCCGAGGACAGCAGGTCTACCCCGACCGCGGGACAACAGGTCGACCCCGACCAAGGACAGCAGGTCTACCCGGGCCGCGGACAACAGGTCTACCCGGGCCGCGGACAGCAGGTCTACCCCGACCGCGGACAGCAGGTCTACCCCGGCCGGGGACAGCCGGTCTACCCCGGCCGGGGACATCAGGTCTACCCCGGCCGGGGACAGCCGGTCTACCCCGTCCAGGGACAGCAGGTCTACCCCGTCCAGGGACAGCAGGTCTACCCGTCCAGGGACAGCAGGTCTACCGCGACCAGGGACAGCAGGTCTACCCGGGCCGCGGACAACAGGTCTACCCGGGCCGCGGACAGCAGGTCTACCCCGACCGCGGACAACAGGTCTACCGCGACCGCGGTCAACAGGTCTACCGCGACCGCGGACAACAGGTCTACCGCGACCGCGGACAACAGGTCTACCCCGACCGCGGACAACAGGTCTACCGCGACCGCGGACAACAGGTCTACCCCGACCGCGGGACAACAGGTCTACCCCGTCCAGGGACATCAGGTCTACCCCGGCCGGGGACAGCAGGTCTACCGCGACCAGGGACAGCAGGTCTACCCGGGCCGCGGACAGCAGGTCTACCCGGGCCGCGGACAGCAGGTCTACCCCGACCAGGGACAGCAGGTCTACCCCGTCCAGGGACAGCAGGTCTACCCCGACCAAGGACAGCAGGTCTACCCCGTCCAGGGACAGCAGGTCTACCCGTCCAGGGACAGCAGGTCTACCGCGACCAGGGACAGCAGGTCTACCCGGGCCGCGGACAGCAGGTCTACCCGGGCCGCGGACAGCAGGTCTACCCCGACCAGGGACAGCAGGTCTACCCCGGCCGGGGACAGCAGGTCTACCGCGACCAGGGACAGCAGGTCTACCCCGGCCGGGGACAGCAGGTCTACCCGGGCCGCGGACAGCAGGTCTACCCCGGCGGAGGACAGCAGGTCTACCCCGACCGCGGGACAACAGGTCGACCCCGACCAAGGACAGCAGGTCTACCCGGGCCGCGGACAGCAGGTCTACCGCGACCGCGGACAACAGGTCTACCGCGACCGCGGACAACAGGTCTACCGCGACCGCGGACAGCAGGTCTACCCCGACCGCGGACAACAGGTCTACCGCGACCGCGGACAACAGGTCTACCCCGACCGCGGGACAACAGGTCTACCCCGTCCAGGGACATCAGGTCTACCCCGGCCGGGGACAGCAGGTCTACCCCGACCAAGGACAGCAGGTCTACCCCGGCCGGGGGACAGAAGGTCTACCCCGACCAAGGACAGCAGGTCTACCCCGTCCGGGGACAGCAGGTCTACCCGTCCAGGGACAGCAGGTCTACCGCGACCAGGGACAGCAGGTCTACCCGGGCCGCGGACAGCAGGTCTACCCGGGCCGCGGACAGCAGGTCTACCCCGACCAGGGACAGCAGGTCTACCCCGGCCGGGGACAGCAGGTCTACCGCGACCAGGGACAGCAGGTCTACCCCGGCCGAGGACAGCAGGTCTACCCCGACCGCGGGACAACAGGTCGACCCCGACCAAGGACAGCAGGTCTACCCGGGCCGCGGACAACAGGTCTACCCGGGCCGCGGACAGCAGGTCTACCCCGACCGCGGACAGCAGGTCTACCCCGACCGCGGACAACAGGTCTACCCGGGCCGCGGGACAACAGGCCTACCCCGTCCAGGGACATCAGGTCTACCCCGGCCGGGGACATCAGGTCTACCCCGGCCGGGGACAGCCGGTCTACCCCGTCCAGGGACATCAGGTCTACCCCGGCCGGGGACAGCAGGTCTACCCCGTCCAGGGACAGCAGGTCTACCCCGGCCGGGGGGACAGCAGGCCTACCGCGACCAGGGACAGCAGGTCTACCCGGGCCGCGGACAGCAGGTCTACCCCGTCCCGGGACAGCAGGTCTACCCCGTCCAGGGATAGCAGGTCTACCGCGACCGGGGACAGCAGGTCTACCCGGGCCGCGGACAACAGGTCTACCCCGTCCAGGGTCAGCAGGTCTACCCCGACCAGGGACAGCAGGTCTACCGCGACCAGGGACAGCAGGTCTACCCGGGCCGCGGACAACAGGTCTACCCGGGCCGCGGACAGCAGGTCTACCCCGACCGCGGACAACAGGTCTACCGCGACCGCGGTCAACAGGTCTACCGCGACCGCGGACAACAGGTCTACCGCGACCGCGGACAACAGGTCTACCCCGACCGCGGACAGCAGGTCGACCCCGACCGCGGACAGCAGGTCTACCCCGACCGCGGACAACAGGTCTACCCCGACCGCGGGACAACAGGCCTACCCCGTCCAGGGACATCAGGTCTACCCCGGCCGGGGACATCAGGTCTACCCCGGCCGGGGACAGCAGATCTACCCCGTCCAGGGACATCAGGTCTACCCCGGCCGGGGGGACAGCAGGCCTACCGCGACCAGGGACAGCAGGTCTACCCGGGCCGCGGACAGCAGGTCTACCCCGACCAAGGACAGCAGGTCTACCGCGGCCGCGGGACAGCAGGTCTACCCCGTCCAGGGACATCAGGTCTACATCGACCCGGGACAGCAGGTCTACCCCGGCCGGGGACAGCAGGTCTACCCCGTCCAGGGACAGCTGGTCTACCCCGGCCGAGGACAGCAGGTCGACCCCTGCCGGGGACCACAGGTCTACCCCGCCTGGGGGACAAGGGTACCCCTCTGAAATTTGCCTCGTGTCCCGCCACCGGATCAGGCCTGTCGGCCGGCCCCGGCCCCGGCCCCGGGCGGACCCGGCCCCGGCCGCGGCCCTCGGTGAACCCAACCTTCCGGGGGCCGCCCGCCACCAGGGTAGTCCTGTCGGCCGGCTCCACGCCGGCCGCCCCTGCGGCTTCTGACGACGTGCCCGGCGGCGTCCGCCGGCCCCGGAGCCGGGAGACCTGTGCGCCCCTCGGCCGTCGGATAGCTCCGGCAGCCCCGTCCCGCCCGATATTCCCGTTCTCTAGACCGAGTCGTATTTCTGACCGTCTCTTTATTTGGTTTCTTTTCACGCACGCGGGCACGCGCACACGCCCGCACCCACAGACACACGCGCACCCACCCCTTCCCTTCTTTTGTCTTTTCCCGAAAGGACGGCTCTTGTGTCGGGGTGGCCCACGAACGCTTCGCCGGGATCAAAAATTCTCGGCCCATCTGATTTCTTTTCCTGCCTGCGCGCCCAGACGCCTCCCAGCCGAGCCGACGGGCAGCCCGTGGCCCGCGCCCGGCCCGCCGACGCGCTCGACCGGCAACGGGGCGTCCCCACCCCGCGGGGAGCAGAGACGCAGCACCAGCCAGCAAGCGGCACCTCGGGGCGGACAGCGGGAGAATGGAAGCAGGCGGAAGCGTGCGGTGGGACGCGGCTGGAAGCCGCCGGCCCCCCGCGTCACTGGACTCGAATCGCCGGCAGAGGCGGCGAGCGGGCGGCCGCCTGCTCATGCCGGCTCTCCAGCGGTCCGCGGAGGTCTTTGGCCCCGGGCCCGCCCCTCCGGGGGCTCGCCGCGGGGGCTCGCCTCCGAGGCGTGCGGGCCCGGCCCGGAACCGCCCTTCGCCGCCGGCTCCCGCGACGCACCGCCTTCTGGGCTTTTACCCGCCCCCGGTCGGCGACGCTTGCCGGGCGGCCCCGCCCTACGACGTCACCCTGCCTGGCACCGCCTTCCGGGCTTTCCCCGCCCCCCTGCTGGGCGACAGCTGGGGCCGACGGCGGTGGCCCCAACCCACCCACGCCCCAGGCGGCTCCCCAAGCCGCCGGCCGCTCGGCACGGCGACAACGCCTGCGGGGGCCGAGGAGCGGGCCGACGGGGCCGCCGGCGGCTTGAGGCTCGGCGCCCTCCCTTTCCGAGGAAGCTTTCTCGCCGGCTCTCTCTCGGAGGCTTTCGCTCTGACGGCGGCTTCCTTCCCGCTCGCCCCCGGCCGGCCCCACTGAAGCCTGCAGGCAGACGGCAGCCCGGCTGATCGAGCCAGCCAAGCAGAAACCGAGGTGGAAGCCGGGCCGCCGTCTGCGCGGACCCGGACGGGGGAGGGAGCGCCGCCGGCTTCCGAAGGCCCCCTCCTTCCCTCTCGGGGAGAAGCGAAGGCGGCGAGGGGCTCAGGCCGATAGGGGAGAGCCGCTCGACGCATCGCACGGCGGCCCGCCGGCCGACAGCAGGTCTACCCAGCCGCCCGGGGGCCGACAGCAGGTTTACCCAGCCGCCCGCCGACCGACAGCAGGTCTACCCGGCCGCCCGGGGGCCGACAGCAGGTCTACCCGGCCGCCCGGGGGCCGACAGCAGGTCTACCCAGCAGCTCCCGGCCGACAGCAGGTCTACCCGGCCGACAGCAGGTCTACCCAGCCGCCTGCCGGCCGACAGCAGGTCTACCCGGCCGCCTGCCGGCCGACAGCAGGTCTACCCGGCCGCCCGCCGGCCGACAGCAGGTCTACCCAGCTGCCGCCCGGGGGGCCGACAGCAGGTCTACCCGGCGGCCGGCCGTCAGCAGGTCTACCCGGCGGCCGGCCGACAGAAGGTCTACCCGGCAGCCGCCCGGGGGCCGACGGCAGGCCTACCCTGCCGCCCGCCGGCCGACAGCAGGTCTACCCAGCCGCCCGGGGGCCGACAGCAGGTCTACCCGGCAGCCGCTCGGGGGCCGACAGCAGGTCTACCCGGCCGCCGGCCGACAGCAGGTCTACCAGGCAGCCGCCCGGGGGCCGACAGCAGGTCTACCCGGCGGCCGGCCGACAGCAGGTCTACCCAGCAGCCCCCGGCCGACAGCAGGTCTACCCGGCCGCCCGGGGGCCGACAGCAGGTCTACCCGGCAGCCGCCTGCCGGCCGACAGCAGGTCTACCCGGCCGCCCGCCGGCCGACAGCAGGTCTACCCGGCTGCCGCCCGGGGGGCCGACAGCAGGTCTCCCCAGCAGCCCCCGGCCGACAGCAGGTCTACCCGGCCGACAGCAGGTCTACCCAGCCGCCTGCCGGCCGACAGCAGGTCTACCCGGCCGCCTGCCGGCCGACAGCAGGTCTACCCGGCCGCCCGCCGGCCGACAGCAGGTCTACCCAGCTGC
>JBBLMP010000051.1:57500-60000 GCA_038429875.1 Poecile montanus | reverse complement strand
GGGACGGACGGACGGACGACGTGCTCGCTTTTTTTTTCCTCTCCGGTGGTCTCCGGCCTTCTTTCGTCTTCCCCTCTTCCTTCCCCCCTTCCCACCTCTCCCCAACGCCGGCCCCTGGCGCCCGCGCGCCAGGGGTGGGAGGGGAGGGGGGGGTCCGGTGGAAAAGAGAGAGAGAGAGAGAGCCCAGAGCGGCGCGGAAACAACGGGGAGGGAGACCCCCATCCCGGAAACGAGAACCGAAAAGGAGCGCACGACACAACGGCAGAGACGGCCCCGCGGGGAAAACCGGCCGAGCGGGGAACGAGAGAGGGGGGGGCGGGAGAAAGGAGGAGGGGCTCGTCCCCGTCCCCCGGCGCTCGCCACCTCGCGCGCGCGGCAGCACGGCACGGTACCCGCGCCGGTACCCACCCGCAGACAGCCGCCCGCGCGGGGAAAGGTGAGCCCGGGGGCGAGGCCCGCGCCTCGCCTCCCCTCTCGCCCTCTTTCTCTCGGCCCTCGCGGCGGCGTTTGGCGACGCCGCCGCTTCTCGGCCCTTTTTCGGTACCCCCCGCGAGGACGAGCTCCGGCCCAGCGGCTCGCTCCGGGAAGCGGGGAGCTACGGGAGCAGCTCCCCGAGTCTGCATTTAGGGGGACGAAGGCCCTTTTTCTCCTCCCGCGGCCGCCGCCGCCGGCGGACCGCGGCGGGGAGGGTAACGGGCCTGCGAGGCGACCCCAGCCGCGCCGCCCGGGGGAGGGCTCGGGTGGCCCACCCCCCGGGACGGCGATTGATCGTCAAGCGACGCTCAGACAGGCGTAGCCCCGGGAGGAACCCGGGGCCGCAAGTGCGTTCGAAGTGTCGATGATCAATGTGTCCTGCAATTCACATTAATTCTCGCAGCTAGCTGCGTTCTTCATCGACGCACGAGCCGAGTGATCCACCGCTAAGAGTTGTCTGGCTTTCGGCACCGACCCCGCACGCGCGGAGGGGCCGGGACCGCTCGCGTGAAGCGGCCCCCTCGGTTTTGCGGCGAGGAGGCGCGGCCGCGCCAACCTCGCCATCGACCGTACGAGCACAAAGGAGACGACAAACGGAAGGGAAAAAAAAAAAAAGGAGAAGCCCACGGAACGCTCCGAAAGGCCAGCCCGAAGACAGGGCGGGGGGGCCCGCGCCCCCGACCGCCTCCCCCCCCTCCCCCCGGGCGAGGGGAGGGAAAAGAGAGACGCCGCCGGCACACATCGCGTGCCGTCTTTCGGAGACGGCCCAGGCGCCCGGGCTCGGCCCGGCCTCCGCGCGGAGAGCCGCGCGGCGCGTGCCAGACTGCGGGGGGGCTACGGCGCCCGCGCCCGGCCTCCTCTCTCTGAACGGGACGACGCGGGCACGAGGCCGGGGGGCCGCGGCCGCCCGCCACCCGCCTCGCGCTCGCCTCCACCTCGACCGCTGCGCGGGCTCGCGCCCGCGCAGCGCCACCGCGCCGCCGCGCGCGGCGCGCCTCTCCTCCCCGCTCACGGGCCGCCCCTTCCCAGCGCCCGAGACGGCAACGCGACGAGCGCCGGCACCGCCGGCGCCGCCCCCGGCCGGGGACCGCTTCCCCGCCGGAAGGCGAGCGCCTCGCGGCCGCGCTCCGACAGCCAGCGCCGGGAGGCGGGCGCCGCCGAGGCGCGAGCCGGCGTCGCGAGCGCCCGAGGCCTGCCGGAAGGCAGAGGACCCGCCGCCACCGGGGCCGCACTCCCGGGACCGCCGCCGCCGCTTCGCACCGTCGGGGCCCCTTCCGCGGGCACGCGCCCTGCGGGAGGGGCCGTGCGGCGGACGCCCGCCGCACGGCCTCGAGCGTTCCCTGCGGCCCACACGCGGCCTTCGGGAAGGGCGACGGGGAAGCGACGGGCAGGGCCCGGGCCGGGACCGCCGCCGGCGACGACGGGGGCCTCCCGGCCGACCGTCCCACCAGGGGGACACCCGTCGAGCGGCGCCGCCGCCGCTCGGCACGGGGTCACCCGCGCTCGCCGGGCCTCCGGCCGCCGGAGGCGACCGACGAGCGCCCGCCCGGGCGGGGGGGCGTGCGGTTCGGCCGGGGACGAACCGGCGGACGGCGCCACCGCGCGCGTCCGGGGAAGGCAAGGAGCGCCCCGAGGAGGAGGAGGAGACGCGCGCCGACGCGGCCGGCGCGGCCGAGGCGAGGGAGCGCGGGGGGCGCCCGAGGGCCGCGACCCCGAGGTCGCACAAGGAGGCGGAGAAGCGCGCGGGGCGCTTCTCCGCCGGCGCCGCCCCGTTCCGAGGAGACCGGATCGGCCCCGCGGCCGACAGCGCGCCACGGCCTCGCCGCCGAGACCGGGCCGCGGAGAGGGGGGGGAGGGGGGCTGGACGCCCCCTCCCCGGCACGGCGCGGCCGACGACGGCCGCGACGAAGTCGACGACGACGACGACGACGAGCGGGGGGGGACCGGTCGCGACGGACGCCACCGCAGGGGATCAGCGGGAGTAGCTCCCCACCCCTCAATGACGCCGCGCCGCCACCGGCCGGGC
>JBBLMP010000051.1:40000-52500 GCA_038429875.1 Poecile montanus | reverse complement strand
ACGCCGCACCCCGCCGGGGCCGGGGGTCGGGGGTTTTCACCCCCTTTCCCCTCTTCCCCGAGGGAACCCATCCGAAGCGTGCGACAAAAAAGGTTTGCCACCGACCGCGAGAGGCCACCGGGCTCCAAACCCGGCTTTTCGCCCGGCCTCGCGGCGATCGGCTTTTTCCCCCCCCCCCGGAGGAAAAAAAAAAAAAAAAAAAAACAACCGGGGGAGAGAACGGCAAACCAGGAGCAGAAAATAAAAAGGCACACATGGGCGCGCGTCTCAGGACCCGTGCTAGCCACGGGGGCCGCGGGCCCGGGGGTGGGGGCGAGGCCCGCGCCTCTCACTCCCCCAACAACACCACCGCCACCACGAGGTTTTTCTCCCTGCCCCTTCGCTTTTCGCTTGGGGTCGGGGGGGCCCTCACGCCTCCAGACGCTGTTTTTTTCTCGGTGCCGCGGCTTAGGGCCGCAATGGGAGCAGGGGGGCAGAAACCCCTCACACCCAAAAAAATACGGCAAGGCAGACCCCCACGCTCTGCCCGCACGCCTACAAAAGCGAAAGAAAACGAAGCGGGGACCCGTTCGCAACCCAGCCCGCCGGGCCACGGTGGCTCGGTCCGCACCGGCCACGACAACTGAGGAAGGGGCGAGGCGCCGCCGCCTCGCCCGCGCCATATCTCTCTCGCCGGGGGCATTTTTCCCCGTCGCGTCCGGGTCCGCACGCGGGCGGAGGCCGGCCACCGCGGCCGGCCGCCACCCCTGAAACAATTCCGCCCGCAAAGCGCGGGTCCCCGGCTTAAGGCCGAGGAAGGGGGACGAGGGCCACAACAACTCGGGGCGAGGGACGGGGTGCCGCCACCCCGGCCCCGCGACTCCCGTCGGGCGACTTCTCCCGTCACCCAGCCCCTGGAGCGGCAAAAACCGGGGCAAAGCCGAAGGCAAGGCCGCGCGCCCCACCGGGCGTCCCCCGCAGCCCCTTTCCGACAAACACGGCTCTCTCACACCTGGCAACAGCGGGTCGGGAGCGGGGAACGGGGCGCCGCCAACCTCGGCCGACCGGGCAACCCGGTCTTCGGGACTCTCGGGGAAGGGCCGGGGGGGGTAAAGCCTCGTACGGGGCTCGAACAACAACAGAGGCGCCCCCGGCCGATGTCTGCCCGCGGCTGCCGGCCACCGTGCCCCACCGAGACCGACAGCCAAACAAAAACTGCACCCCGCCGAGGGGGGCCCCGGCTTAAGGCCGAGCACATGAGGGGGGACGAGGCGCCGCCGCCTCGCCCGCCAGCCACCAGCGTTCGGTTTTTCCCCACCCCAGGGTTGGGGTGGGGGGGGAAGGAAGCGGGACTGGGCCGGAATCGGCAGCAGCACGACCAGAGCGGGGAGGACCCGGCCTGCGGCTTCTCTGCCTCCTCCACACCCCTTTTCCCCCTTCTCGCCTCGGCCGCCCGAGCGGCTTTCTCTCTCTGGCAGCAGCGGCACGCTTTCCTCGGCCTCACCGGACAAGCTGGGCCCATCGGCACGATGGGTAGCACGGGAAGCAGGACGAGCCCCGCGACTCGACCCGCCTAGGCAGCACACTCTCTGGCAGCAGTGGCGCGCTTCCGCGGCCTCGCAAACGAAGCTGGCCCATCGGCACGATGGGTAGGTACGGGAAGCGGGACGAGCCCCGCGACTCGTCCCGCCGAGGCGGCACCCTCTCGGCTTGGGCCTCCCTTGCCGGCGCTCTCCCCTTCGGTTTCTCTCTGAGCTTGGCGCCGGCGACCGGCCGGGCGGCCGGCCCGTAGCTCCGCCTCGGAGGACACAGGCACGGTAACAGCCTGGGGGAGACGGCCCGTCACCTCGCTCCCATAATACGGAGATACGCGTCCGAGGCCGCCCTTGCTGCAAGTGAACGTAGCGTACGTGACCGGGGCAAAGCGGGGGCGCTAGCCGCCTCCTAGCTTGACGTAACTGGAGGCAGCTGAAAACAGCGACCCCTTGGTGAACTTCCAGAGCCGGCGCCGACAACAGGTCTACCCGGGCCGCGGACAACAGGTCTACCGCGACCGCGGACAACAGGTCTACCGCGACCGTGGACAACAGGTCTACCGCGACCGCGGACAACAGGTCTACCGCGACCGCGGACAACAGGTCTACCCCGACCGCGGGACAACAGGTCTACCCCGACCAGGGACAGCAGGTCTACCCCGGCCGGGGACAGCAGGTCTACCCCGACCAAGGACAGCAGGTCTACCCCGTCCAGGGACAGCAGGTCTACCCGGCCGGGGACAGCAGGTCTACCGCGACCAGGGACAGCAGGTCTACCCGGGCCGCGGACAGCAGGTCTACCCGGGCCGCGGACAGCAGGTCTACCCCGACCAGGGACAGCAGGTCTACCCCGGCCGGGGACAGCAGGTCTACCGCGACCAGGGACAGCAGGTCTACCCCGGCCGAGGACAGCAGGTCTACCCGGGCCGCGGACAGCAGGTCTACCCCGACCGCGGACAGCAGGTCTACCGCGACCGCGGACAACAGGTCTACCGCGACCGCGGACAACAGGTCTACCGCGACCGCGGACAACAGGTCTACCCCGACCGCGGACAACAGGTCTACCGCGACCGCGGACAACAGGTCTACCCCGACCGCGGGACAACAGGTCTACCCCGTCCAGGGACATCAGGTCTACCCCGGCCGGGGACAGCAGGTCTACCCCGACCAAGGACAGCAGGTCTACCCCGGCCGGGGGACAGAAGGTCTACCCCGACCAAGGACAGCAGGTCTACCCCGTCCAGGGACAGCAGGTCTACCCGTCCAGGGACAGCAGGTCTACCGCGACCAGGGACAGCAGGTCTACCCGGGCCGCGGACAGCAGGTCTACCCGGGCCGCGGACAGCAGGTCTACCCCGACCAGGGACAGCAGGTCTACCGCGACCAGGGACAGCAGGTCTACCCCGACCAAGGACAGCAGGTCTACCCCGTCCAGGGACAGCAGGTCTACCCGTCCAGGGACAGCAGGTCTACCGCGACCAGGGACAGCAGGTCTACCCGGGCCGCGGACAGCAGGTCTACCCGGGCCGCGGACAGCAGGTCTACCCCGACCAGGGGCAGCAGGTCTACCCCGGCCGGGGACAGCAGGTCTACCGCGACCAGGGACAGCAGGTCTACCCCGGCCGGGGACAGCAGGTCTACCCGGGCCGCGGACAGCAGGTCTACCCCGGCCGAGGACAGCAGGTCTACCTCGACCGCGGGACAACAGGTCGACCCCGACCAAGGACAGCAGGTCTACCCGGGCCGCGGACAGCAGGTCTACCGCGACCGCGGACAACAGGTCTACCGCGACCGCGGACAACAGGTCTACCGCGACCGCGGACAGCAGGTCTACCCCGACCGCGGGACAACAGGTCTACCCCGTCCAGGGACATCAGGTCTACCCCGGCCGGGGACAGCAGGTCTACCCCGACCAAGGACAGCAGGTCTACCCCGGCCGGGGGACAGAAGGTCTACCCCGACCAAGGACAGCAGGTCTACCCCGTCCAGGGACAGCAGGTCTACCCGTCCAGGGACAGCAGGTCTACCGCGACCAGGGACAGCAGGTCTACCCCGGCCGGGGACAGCAGGTCTACCGCGACCAGGGACAGCAGGTCTACCCCGGCCGAGGACAGCAGGTCTACCCCGACCGCGGGACAACAGGTCGACCCCGACCAAGGACAGCAGGTCTACCCGGGCCGCGGACAACAGGTCTACCCGGGCCGCGGACAGCAGGTCTACCCCGACCGCGGACAACAGGTCTACCGCGACCGCGGACAACAGGTCTACCGCGACCGCGGACAACAGGTCTACCGCGACCGCGGACAACAGGTCTACCCCGACCGCGGACAGCAGGTCTACCCCGACCGCGGACAACAGGTCTACCCCGACCGCGGGACAACAGGCCTACCCCGTCCAGGGACATCAGGTCTACCCCGGCCGGGGACATCAGGTCTACCCCGGCCGGGGACAGCAGGTCTACCCCGTCCAGGGACATCAGGTCTACCCCGGCCGGGGACAGCAGGTCTACCCCGTCCAGGGACAGCAGGTCTACCCCGGCCGGGGGGACAGCAGGCCTACCGCGACCAGGGACAGCAGGTCTACCCGGGCCGCGGACAACAGGTCTACCCCGTCCAGGGTCAGCTGGTCTACCCCGACCAGGGACAGCAGGTCTACCGCGACCAGGGACAGCAGGTCTACCCGGGCCGCGGACAACAGGTCTACCCGGGCCGCGGACAGCAGGTCTACCCCGACCGCGGACAACAGGTCTACCGCGACCGCGGTCAACAGGTCTACCGCGACCGCGGACAACAGGTCTACCGCGACCGCGGACAACAGGTCTACCCCGACCGCGGACAGCAGGTCGACCCCGACCGCGGACAGCAGGTCTACCCCGACCGCGGACAACAGGTCTACCCCGACCGCGGGACAACAGGCCTACCCCGTCCAGGGACATCAGGTCTACCCCGGCCGGGGACATCAGGTCTACCCCGGCCGGGGACAGCAGGTCTACCCCGACCAAGGACAGCAGGTCTACCCCGGCCGGGGGACAGAAGGTCTACCCCGACCAAGGACAGCAGGTCTACCCCGTCCAGGGACAGCAGGTCTAGCCGTCCAGGGACAGCAGGTCTACCGCGACCAGGGACAGCAGGTCTACCCGGGCCGCGGACAACAGGTCTACCCGGGCCGCGGACAGCAGGTCTACCCCGACCGCGGACAACAGGTCTACCGCGACCGCGGTCAACAGGTCTACCGCGACCGCGGACAACAGGTCTACCGCGACCGCGGACAACAGGTCTACCCCGACCGCGGACAGCAGGTCGACCGCGACCGCGGACAACAGGTCTACCCCGACCGCGGGACAACAGGTCTACCCCGACCGCGGGACAACAGGCCTACCCCGTCCAGGGACATCAGGTCTACCCCGGCCGGGGACATCAGGTCTACCCCGGCCGGGGACAGCAGGTCTACCCCGACCAAGGACAGCAGGTCTACCCCGGCCGGGGGACAGAAGGTCTACCCCGACCAAGGACAGCAGGTCTACCCCGTCCAGGGACAGCAGGTCTACCCGTCCAGGGACAGCAGGTCTACCGCGACCAGGGACAGCAGGTCTACCCGGGCCGCGGACAGCAGGTCTACCCGGGCCGCGGACAGCAGGTCTACCCCGACCAGGGACAGCAGGTCTACCGCGACCGCGGACAACAGGTCTACCGCGACCGCGGACAACAGGTCTACCGCGACCGCGGACAACAGGTCTACCCCGACCGCGGACAACAGGTCTACCGCGACCGCGGACAACAGGTCTACCCCGACCGCGGGACAACAGGTCTACCCCGTCCAGGGACATCAGGTCTACCCCGGCCGGGGACAGCAGGTCTACCGCGACCAGGGACAGCAGGTCTACCCGGGCCGCGGACAGCAGGTCTACCCGGGCCGCGGACAGCAGGTCTACCCCGACCAGGGACAGCAGGTCTACCCCGTCCAGGGACAGCAGGTCTACCCCGACCAAGGACAGCAGGTCTACCCCGTCCAGGGACAGCAGGTCTACCCGTCCAGGGACAGCAGGTCTACCGCGACCAGGGACAGCAGGTCTACCCGGGCCGCGGACAGCAGGTCTACCCGGGCCGCGGACAGCAGGTCTACCCCGACCAGGGACAGCAGGTCTACCCCGGCCGGGGACAGCAGGTCTACCGCGACCAGGGACAGCAGGTCTACCCCGGCCGGGGACAGCAGGTCTACCCGGGCCGCGGACAGCAGGTCTACCCCGGCGGAGGACAGCAGGTCTACCCCGACCGCGGGACAACAGGTCGACCCCGACCAAGGACAGCAGGTCTACCCGGGCCGCGGACAGCAGGTCTACCGCGACCGCGGACAACAGGTCTACCGCGACCGCGGACAACAGGTCTACCGCGACCGCGGACAGCAGGTCTACCCCGACCGCGGACAACAGGTCTACCGCGACCGCGGACAACAGGTCTACCCCGACCGCGGGACAACAGGTCTACCCCGTCCAGGGACATCAGGTCTACCCCGGCCGGGGACAGCAGGTCTACCCCGACCAAGGACAGCAGGTCTACCCCGGCCGGGGGACAGAAGGTCTACCCCGACCAAGGACAGCAGGTCTACCCCGTCCGGGGACAGCAGGTCTACCCGTCCAGGGACAGCAGGTCTACCGCGACCAGGGACAGCAGGTCTACCCGGGCCGCGGACAGCAGGTCTACCCGGGCCGCGGACAGCAGGTCTACCCCGACCAGGGACAGCAGGTCTACCCCGGCCGGGGACAGCAGGTCTACCGCGACCAGGGACAGCAGGTCTACCCCGGCCGAGGACAGCAGGTCTACCCCGACCGCGGGACAACAGGTCGACCCCGACCAAGGACAGCAGGTCTACCCGGGCCGCGGACAACAGGTCTACCCGGGCCGCGGACAGCAGGTCTACCCCGACCGCGGACAGCAGGTCTACCCCGGCCGGGGACAGCCGGTCTACCCCGGCCGGGGACATCAGGTCTACCCCGGCCGGGGACAGCCGGTCTACCCCGTCCAGGGACAGCAGGTCTACCCCGTCCAGGGACAGCAGGTCTACCCGTCCAGGGACAGCAGGTCTACCGCGACCAGGGACAGCAGGTCTACCCGGGCCGCGGACAACAGGTCTACCCGGGCCGCGGACAGCAGGTCTACCCCGACCGCGGACAACAGGTCTACCGCGACCGCGGTCAACAGGTCTACCGCGACCGCGGACAACAGGTCTACCGCGACCGCGGACAACAGGTCTACCCCGACCGCGGACAGCAGGTCGACCGCGACCGCGGACAACAGGTCTACCCCGACCGCGGGACAACAGGTCTACCCCGACCGCGGGACAACAGGCCTACCCCGTCCAGGGACATCAGGTCTACCCCGGCCGGGGACATCAGGTCTACCCCGGCCGGGGACAGCAGGTCTACCCCGACCAAGGACAGCAGGTCTACCCCGGCCGGGGGACAGAAGGTCTACCCCGACCAAGGACAGCAGGTCTACCCCGTCCAGGGACAGCAGGTCTACCCGTCCAGGGACAGCAGGTCTACCGCGACCAGGGACAGCAGGTCTACCCGGGCCGCGGACAGCAGGTCTACCCGGGCCGCGGACAGCAGGTCTACCCCGACCAGGGACAGCAGGTCTACCGCGACCGCGGACAACAGGTCTACCGCGACCGCGGACAACAGGTCTACCGCGACCGCGGACAACAGGTCTACCCCGACCGCGGACAACAGGTCTACCGCGACCGCGGACAACAGGTCTACCCCGACCGCGGGACAACAGGTCTACCCCGTCCAGGGACATCAGGTCTACCCCGGCCGGGGACAGCAGGTCTACCGCGACCAGGGACAGCAGGTCTACCCGGGCCGCGGACAGCAGGTCTACCCGGGCCGCGGACAGCAGGTCTACCCCGACCAGGGACAGCAGGTCTACCCCGTCCAGGGACAGCAGGTCTACCCCGACCAAGGACAGCAGGTCTACCCCGTCCAGGGACAGCAGGTCTACCCGTCCAGGGACAGCAGGTCTACCGCGACCAGGGACAGCAGGTCTACCCGGGCCGCGGACAGCAGGTCTACCCGGGCCGCGGACAGCAGGTCTACCCCGACCAGGGACAGCAGGTCTACCCCGGCCGGGGACAGCAGGTCTACCGCGACCAGGGACATCAGGTCTACCCCGGCCGGGGACAGCAGGTCTACCCGGGCCGCGGACAGCAGGTCTACCCCGGCGGAGGACAGCAGGTCTACCCCGACCGCGGGACAACAGGTCGACCCCGACCAAGGACAGCAGGTCTACCCGGGCCGCGGACAGCAGGTCTACCGCGACCGCGGACAACAGGTCTACCGCGACCGCGGACAACAGGTCTACCGCGACCGCGGACAGCAGGTCTACCCCGACCGCGGACAACAGGTCTACCGCGACCGCGGACAACAGGTCTACCCCGACCGCGGGACAACAGGTCTACCCCGTCCAGGGACATCAGGTCTACCCCGGCCGGGGACAGCAGGTCTACCCCGACCAAGGACAGCAGGTCTACCCCGGCCGGGGGACAGAAGGTCTACCCCGACCAAGGACAGCAGGTCTACCCCGTCCGGGGACAGCAGGTCTACCCGTCCAGGGACAGCAGGTCTACCGCGACCAGGGACAGCAGGTCTACCCGGGCCGCGGACAGCAGGTCTACCCGGGCCGCGGACAGCAGGTCTACCCCGACCAGGGACAGCAGGTCTACCCCGGCCGGGGACAGCAGGTCTACCGCGACCAGGGACAGCAGGTCTACCCCGGCCGAGGACAGCAGGTCTACCCCGACCGCGGGACAACAGGTCGACCCCGACCAAGGACAGCAGGTCTACCCGGGCCGCGGACAACAGGTCTACCCGGGCCGCGGACAGCAGGTCTACCCCGACCGCGGACAGCAGGTCTACCCCGACCGCGGACAACAGGTCTACCCGGGCCGCGGGACAACAGGCCTACCCCGTCCAGGGACATCAGGTCTACCCCGGCCGGGGACATCAGGTCTACCCCGGCCGGGGACAGCCGGTCTACCCCGTCCAGGGACATCAGGTCTACCCCGGCCGGGGACAGCAGGTCTACCCCGTCCAGGGACAGCAGGTCTACCCCGGCCGGGGGGACAGCAGGCCTACCGCGACCAGGGACAGCAGGTCTACCCGGGCCGCGGACAGCAGGTCTACCCCGTCCCGGGACAGCAGGTCTACCCCGTCCAGGGATAGCAGGTCTACCGCGACCGGGGACAGCAGGTCTACCCGGGCCGCGGACAACAGGTCTACCCCGTCCAGGGTCAGCAGGTCTACCCCGACCAGGGACAGCAGGTCTACCGCGACCAGGGACAGCAGGTCTACCCGGGCCGCGGACAACAGGTCTACCCGGGCCGCGGACAGCAGGTCTACCCCGACCGCGGACAACAGGTCTACCGCGACCGCGGTCAACAGGTCTACCGCGACCGCGGACAACAGGTCTACCGCGACCGCGGACAACAGGTCTACCCCGACCGCGGACAGCAGGTCGACCCCGACCGCGGACAGCAGGTCTACCCCGACCGCGGACAACAGGTCTACCCCGACCGCGGGACAACAGGCCTACCCCGTCCAGGGACATCAGGTCTACCCCGGCCGGGGACATCAGGTCTACCCCGGCCGGGGACAGCAGATCTACCCCGTCCAGGGACATCAGGTCTACCCCGGCCGGGGGGACAGCAGGCCTACCGCGACCAGGGACAGCAGGTCTACCCGGGCCGCGGACAGCAGGTCTACCCCGACCAAGGACAGCAGGTCTACCGCGGCCGCGGGACAGCAGGTCTACCCCGTCCAGGGACATCAGGTCTACATCGACCCGGGACAGCAGGTCTACCCCGGCCGGGGACAGCAGGTCTACCCCGTCCAGGGACAGCTGGTCTACCCCGGCCGAGGACAGCAGGTCGACCCCTGCCGGGGACCACAGGTCTACCCCGCCTGGGGGACAAGGGTACCCCTCTGAAATTTGCCTCGTGTCCCGCCACCGGATCAGGCCTGTCGGCCGGCCCCGGCCCCGGCCCCGGGCGGACCCGGCCCCGGCCGCGGCCCTCGGTGAACCCAACCTTCCGGGGGCCGCCCGCCACCAGGGTAGTCCTGTCGGCCGGCTCCACGCCGGCCGCCCCTGCGGCTTCTGACGACGTGCCCGGCGGCGTCCGCCGGCCCCGGAGCCGGGAGACCTGTGCGCCCCTCGGCCGTCGGATAGCTCCGGCAGCCCCGTCCCGCCCGATATTCCCGTTCTCTAGACCGAGTCGTATTTCTGACCGTCTCTTTATTTGGTTTCTTTTCACGCACGCGGGCACGCGCACACGCCCGCACCCACAGACACACGCGCACCCACCCCTTCCCTTCTTTTGTCTTTTCCCGAAAGGACGGCTCTTGTGTCGGGGTGGCCCACGAACGCTTCGCCGGGATCAAAAATTCTCGGCCCATCTGATTTCTTTTCCTGCCTGCGCGCCCAGACGCCTCCCAGCCGAGCCGACGGGCAGCCCGTGGCCCGCGCCCGGCCCGCCGACGCGCTCGACCGGCAACGGGGCGTCCCCACCCCGCGGGGAGCAGAGACGCAGCACCAGCCAGCAAGCGGCACCTCGGGGCGGACAGCGGGAGAATGGAAGCAGGCGGAAGCGTGCGGTGGGACGCGGCTGGAAGCCGCCGGCCCCCCGCGTCACTGGACTCGAATCGCCGGCAGAGGCGGCGAGCGGGCGGCCGCCTGCTCATGCCGGCTCTCCAGCGGTCCGCGGAGGTCTTTGGCCCCGGGCCCGCCCCTCCGGGGGCTCGCCGCGGGGGCTCGCCTCCGAGGCGTGCGGGCCCGGCCCGGAACCGCCCTTCGCCGCCGGCTCCCGCGACGCACCGCCTTCTGGGCTTTTACCCGCCCCCGGTCGGCGACGCTTGCCGGGCGGCCCCGCCCTACGACGTCACCCTGCCTGGCACCGCCTTCCGGGCTTTCCCCGCCCCCCTGCTGGGCGACAGCTGGGGCCGACGGCGGTGGCCCCAACCCACCCACGCCCCAGGCGGCTCCCCAAGCCGCCGGCCGCTCGGCACGGCGACAACGCCTGCGGGGGCCGAGGAGCGGGCCGACGGGGCCGCCGGCGGCTTGAGGCTCGGCGCCCTCCCTTTCCGAGGAAGCTTTCTCGCCGGCTCTCTCTCGGAGGCTTTCGCTCTGACGGCGGCTTCCTTCCCGCTCGCCCCCGGCCGGCCCCACTGAAGCCTGCAGGCAGACGGCAGCCCGGCTGATCGAGCCAGCCAAGCAGAAACCGAGGTGGAAGCCGGGCCGCCGTCTGCGCGGACCCGGACGGGGGAGGGAGCGCCGCCGGCTTCCGAAGGCCCCCTCCTTCCCTCTCGGGGAGAAGCGAAGGCGGCGAGGGGCTCAGGCCGATAGGGGAGAGCCGCTCGACGCATCGCACGGCGGCCCGCCGGCCGACAGCAGGTCTACCCAGCCGCCCGGGGGCCGACAGCAGGTTTACCCAGCCGCCCGCCGACCGACAGCAGGTCTACCCGGCCGCCCGGGGGCCGACAGCAGGTCTACCCGGCCGCCCGGGGGCCGACAGCAGGTCTACCCAGCAGCTCCCGGCCGACAGCAGGTCTACCCGGCCGACAGCAGGTCTACCCAGCCGCCTGCCGGCCGACAGCAGGTCTACCCGGCCGCCTGCCGGCCGACAGCAGGTCTACCCGGCCGCCCGCCGGCCGACAGCAGGTCTACCCAGCTGCCGCCCGGGGGGCCGACAGCAGGTCTACCCGGCGGCCGGCCGTCAGCAGGTCTACCCGGCGGCCGGCCGACAGAAGGTCTACCCGGCAGCCGCCCGGGGGCCGACGGCAGGCCTACCCTGCCGCCCGCCGGCCGACAGCAGGTCTACCCAGCCGCCCGGGGGCCGACAGCAGGTCTACCCGGCAGCCGCTCGGGGGCCGACAGCAGGTCTACCCGGCCGCCGGCCGACAGCAGGTCTACCAGGCAGCCGCCCGGGGGCCGACAGCAGGTCTACCCGGCGGCCGGCCGACAGCAGGTCTACCCAGCAGCCCCCGGCCGACAGCAGGTCTACCCGGCCGCCCGGGGGCCGACAGCAGGTCTACCCGGCAGCCGCCTGCCGGCCGACAGCAGGTCTACCCGGCCGCCCGCCGGCCGACAGCAGGTCTACCCGGCTGCCGCCCGGGGGGCCGACAGCAGGTCTCCCCAGCAGCCCCCGGCCGACAGCAGGTCTACCCGGCCGACAGCAGGTCTACCCAGCCGCCTGCCGGCCGACAGCAGGTCTACCCGGCCGCCTGCCGGCCGACAGCAGGTCTACCCGGCCGCCCGCCGGCCGACAGCAGGTCTACCCAGCTGCCGCCCGGGGGGCCGACAGCAGGTCTACCCGGCGGCCGGCCGACAGCAGGTCTACCCGGCGGCCGGCCGACAGAAGGTCTACCCGGCAGCCGCTCGGGGGCCGACAGCAGGTCTACCCGGCCGCCGGCCGACAGCAGGTCTACCCAGCCGCCTGCCGGCCGACAGCAGGTCTACCCGGCCGCCTGCCGGCCGACAGCAGGTCTACCCGGCCGCCCGCCGGCCGACAGCAGGTCTACCCAGCTGCCGCCCGGGGGGCCGACAGCAGGTCTACCCGGCGGCCGGCCGTCAGCAGGTCTACCCGGCGGCCGGCCGACAGAAGGTCTACCCGGCAGCCGCCCGGGGGCCGACGGCAGGCCTACCCTGCCGCCCGCCGGCCGACAGCAGGTCTACCCAGCCGCCCGGGGGCCGACAGCAGGTCTACCCGGCAGCCGCTCGGGGGCCGACAGCAGGTCTACCCGGCCGCCGGCCGACAGCAGGTCTACCAGGCAGCCGCCCGGGGGCCGACAGCAGGTCTACCCGGCGGCCGGCCGACAGCAGGTCTACCCAGCAGCCCCCGGCCGACAGCAGGTCTACCCGGCCGCCCGGGGGCCGACAGCAGGTCTACCCGGCAGCCGCCTGCCGGCCGACAGCAGGTCTACCCGGCCGCCCGCCG
>JBBLMP010000051.1:32500-35000 GCA_038429875.1 Poecile montanus | reverse complement strand
TCTGCCAGATATATCAGTCTCTGGATGGTATATGTCCTGAGTATATCGACCTTCTGAAGAGGCTTAAGAGGTGCATTGCCAATCCGATGGAGCCACTCTTCCAGTTTCTCAGACAGTCCGGCATCAGCAAAGCCAGTCCAAGGATCAATCAATGTGCCAAGATATTTCTCTGAACTCCCTGGGTCAATCATATTAAGCGGAGAGTCATTAATGACCCACCTGGGACAATCATTGATGGTATATGAGTCCCTCGTTGGCTTGATGTAAAAGCCATGGCATTTCTGTCCCTGTGTATACAGACCAGTAAGATCACAAAAGGTCTCCAGGATCTTGATGTTAACATTCATGCCCTCCCAGGAATCGCTCAACAGCACTAAATCATCCGCAAAAGCCATAGCCGTAATTTTTAAACCACCCTGTTGGAACCCTTTGCCTTCTGCTTCCAGTTTGCACAGAAGAGGATCTAGAGCGATATTGAATAACAAAGGTGACATTGGGTCACCCTGTTTGACACCAGTAAGGATCTTAATAAGATCCGTTCTAACTGACTTCGCTTCGATGTACGTAGTAATATTATTGTACATCTCGCTAATCAGTCCCACAATATGGGGATCAACCCCTCTCTGGGCCAACCCCCATAAAATGTGCTGATGACACACGGTATCAAAAGCCTTGGCGATATCCACAAACACGACCCCCAGTTCTCGTTGCTCCTGTTTTGCATACTTAACCACAAGCTGTAATAGCTTGAGGTTCTCGGAACACCCCGGAGCACAAATAAAACCCCGTTGACGGGGATTAATGGGACATGCTCGGGTCAGTCTAGATGTAACAATCCTGGAGAACAACCTAAACACCGTAGAAGCAATGGTGATAGGCCTCCAGTTATTGATATCACCAAGCCTCTCAACATCCGTAGACTTGGGTATCAGGACTGTCCGACAGTCCCTTAAGGCATCCGGGATATGTCCGGAAGCAAGCCAGAGGTTGAAGATCTCCATCAACTGGGAGAACTTTGGGTCTTTTTTAATAAGATGACCCAAAGTAATCCCGTCTGGCCCAGGAGCAGAGGTCCTACACATCTCATTCAAGTTTTTCTCCACCTCTTTCTCCGTAATCAGGGCCTGGAACACAGAGTTATCCGCCTTCCCACATACTGGGAAGGCGTCCAGGCCCTGAAATACACCCGATCTCTCCCATCTATCCTTAAAAGCACGGTGGACAACAGCCGGTGATATTTGGCATTGCAGGGCTTCCACGTTATCCAATATAATTCGCGCCAGTCTTCCTCGGCGCCACTGGAATAGCTTCTGAAAACGGAGATATTGCCCTTTTCTTGTAGCTCTTTTCCGCATCCAATTAGTTGGCTTTTTGGACGCGCTCTGGCGAGCCTTTTGCGGCTTTACGTCCCTGGCCGGTTTAGCCTGGCTAAGCTCCCCCAGGCTGCCTCGAAACTCATCAAATACCATATTCACCACCTCTTGTAGATCTTGCCCATCTATAATTTTCTGGAAGGCCTCCTGGCACCTGGAAAATCTGCATGCCGATAAGCCCTCTCTGATGACATCCAAGTAATGGAGCTTCAATTGTCCCTCTTCTGGCAGATCAGGAAACTGGGAAGGCTCTTCTCTCCCCACAACCTCGCTTCTAACACCAGATGGAACCACTTTTGAGGGACCTTTCACAAAGCGACGTCGTTTATCACTGATCTGCTTAGCTGTCTTAGTTGGAATATGCTCCGCAATCAACTGGTTGATGTTTTTCTTACCAGCAAACTTCACTACCAAGTGCTCTAGGAGAACCTCCTCCTCTTCAGTCCATACCTTCTTATGGGCGCCTCTCATTGATGACTCTTTAGGGCGGGAAGCCTCAATACGTTCCAAATTTCTCACAAGAGGATGCATCAACCTCTTGTGCTGGCCCAGGCCAATCTTGGTGGAAAAACCCCTCTGGCATACCTCACAGACCCAGTCACCCGTAGGAACCACACACCTTTCTCCCTTACATCGTGGGAAATGACAGGCAATGCTGTGGTATTTAAGATTTTGCTTACCACATTTAGAGCACTTAAAGAGGACCTTTTTCTGCCCGTGAGTCCTCTTAAGATGATCCAACATCCCCAGCATCCTGGTAAACCGGGTAGCACAGCGAGGACATGATGGATTCTTGTCCGGGACCGCTACTACCGGCGTCCCAACCGATGTAACGGCCACACTGGTCCCGGGAAGAGCCTCTGGTGTTCTAGGCTCCTCATACACATTTACCACACACTCAAACTCAACATCCCGAGCTAGCTCGTAAGGCTCGGGGAACTCAGCCAACCTCTTCTCAACAGGACCAAGATGGATTCGAACTTCTTGACTCAGTTCAGAGTTAACAAACTCCAAACATTTCAAACACTCCAAATCAAACTCCTCAACATAAACAGAGGTTATAGATGGAATTTCGGCCGCCACGACCCTCAGATCTAATGGGTCTGTTTGAGTGCCTGTTGATATGT
>JBBLMP010000051.1:7500-22500 GCA_038429875.1 Poecile montanus | reverse complement strand
AGCGACCCGACGAGGCGGGCGCGGCCCGGACAACCGAGGCCCCCTGGCCGGGGCGGCTCGCTCTGCAGCAGGCGGCGGCACAACAAAAGAGCGGCACACGCGCGCGGAACGGGCTCTTTTCCCCCGTCCGCAGCCCCATCGGGGGCTCGTTACGTTCCCTTCTCTCTGGCTTTCGCGTGTCTCTCTCTCTCGGCTCTTCTCTCTCTGTCTCGGCTCACACACGCTCGAGCCGCACCGCCGCCCGAGCGCTGCTCGCGGCCGGCACCCACGGGGCGCTTTTTTCCTTTCCCGGCGACCGGGGCCGGCACCACCTCGCCACACGGCTTTTCTTGGGGTTTTAAGTCCAAGGACACCTGAGGGGCTCGCGGGGCCACGCGGCTGTCACACAGCCCGGGACGGTTAAAGACGCCCTTCCCCGGCAGAGCGGGAAAGGGACGCCAAACCTCGCCTGCGACGGGAAGCGAATTGGAGAGGAGACCAACCCTGGCCGAGCACCGGACACACCGCCGTGAGCTTCCCCATGACAGAGAAGCCCCGGAAGGAGCCGGCCCGCCGGGGGCCCTCTCCGACGCGACCCGAAAAGCCTCATCGATCGGGTTTGGTGTGGGGAGGAGAAAAAGAAAGGAGAAGGAGGAGGAGGAGGAGGAGGAGGAGGAGGAGGAGAAGCAAGGCGCGTGAAGACAAGAACCAAGGAGCGACGACAAGGGCCCCGCGGCCACGGTCCTGGGACAACGGCGACGGCAGCCCCAACGTGCGCACCCCACCGGCCGACACCGCCACGGTCCAGGCGGGCAGCGGGCGGATGGCCGCGGGACTCCGCGTGAGTGCGTGTGAGCGGGGAACTCGTCCCCGAGAGACCGCCCCCGCGGGCTCGGCGCCGTCGAGCCTCCCCGACGCGCCCCAGGGGCCCGCCGACGCCGGCGGGCCGCTTGGCTTTCGGGACAATTTCGGCTGATCGCAGCGGGAGGAGCGCACGGGGGGTGCCGCCACCCACCCGCATCTGCGGACAACGGTTCCCTCTAACTGGACAACGGCAAAGATGGGACGCCGCACCCCGCCGGGGCCGGGGGTCGGGGGTTTTCACCCCCTTTCCCCTCTTCCCCGAGGGAACCCATCCGAAGCGTGCGACAAAAAAGGTTTGCCACCGACCGCGAGAGGCCACCGGGCTCCAAACCCGGCTTTTCGCCCGGCCTCGCGGCGATCGGCTTTTTCCCCCCCCCCCGGAGGAAAAAAAAAAAAAAAAAAAAACAACCGGGGGAGAGAACGGCAAACCAGGAGCAGAAAATAAAAAGGCACACATGGGCGCGCGTCTCAGGACCCGTGCTAGCCACGGGGGCCGCGGGCCCGGGGGTGGGGGCGAGGCCCGCGCCTCTCACTCCCCCAACAACACCACCGCCACCACGAGGTTTTTCTCCCTGCCCCTTCGCTTTTCGCTTGGGGTCGGGGGGGCCCTCACGCCTCCAGACGCTGTTTTTTTCTCGGTGCCGCGGCTTAGGGCCGCAATGGGAGCAGGGGGGCAGAAACCCCTCACACCCAAAAAAATACGGCAAGGCAGACCCCCACGCTCTGCCCGCACGCCTACAAAAGCGAAAGAAAACGAAGCGGGGACCCGTTCGCAACCCAGCCCGCCGGGCCACGGTGGCTCGGTCCGCACCGGCCACGACAACTGAGGAAGGGGCGAGGCGCCGCCGCCTCGCCCGCGCCATATCTCTCTCGCCGGGGGCATTTTTCCCCGTCGCGTCCGGGTCCGCACGCGGGCGGAGGCCGGCCACCGCGGCCGGCCGCCACCCCTGAAACAATTCCGCCCGCAAAGCGCGGGTCCCCGGCTTAAGGCCGAGGAAGGGGGACGAGGGCCACAACAACTCGGGGCGAGGGACGGGGTGCCGCCACCCCGGCCCCGCGACTCCCGTCGGGCGACTTCTCCCGTCACCCAGCCCCTGGAGCGGCAAAAACCGGGGCAAAGCCGAAGGCAAGGCCGCGCGCCCCACCGGGCGTCCCCCGCAGCCCCTTTCCGACAAACACGGCTCTCTCACACCTGGCAACAGCGGGTCGGGAGCGGGGAACGGGGCGCCGCCAACCTCGGCCGACCGGGCAACCCGGTCTTCGGGACTCTCGGGGAAGGGCCGGGGGGGGTAAAGCCTCGTACGGGGCTCGAACAACAACAGAGGCGCCCCCGGCCGATGTCTGCCCGCGGCTGCCGGCCACCGTGCCCCACCGAGACCGACAGCCAAACAAAAACTGCACCCCGCCGAGGGGGGCCCCGGCTTAAGGCCGAGCACATGAGGGGGGACGAGGCGCCGCCGCCTCGCCCGCCAGCCACCAGCGTTCGGTTTTTCCCCACCCCAGGGTTGGGGTGGGGGGGGAAGGAAGCGGGACTGGGCCGGAATCGGCAGCAGCACGACCAGAGCGGGGAGGACCCGGCCTGCGGCTTCTCTGCCTCCTCCACACCCCTTTTCCCCCTTCTCGCCTCGGCCGCCCGAGCGGCTTTCTCTCTCTGGCAGCAGCGGCACGCTTTCCTCGGCCTCACCGGACAAGCTGGGCCCATCGGCACGATGGGTAGCACGGGAAGCAGGACGAGCCCCGCGACTCGACCCGCCTAGGCAGCACACTCTCTGGCAGCAGTGGCGCGCTTCCGCGGCCTCGCAAACGAAGCTGGCCCATCGGCACGATGGGTAGGTACGGGAAGCGGGACGAGCCCCGCGACTCGTCCCGCCGAGGCGGCACCCTCTCGGCTTGGGCCTCCCTTGCCGGCGCTCTCCCCTTCGGTTTCTCTCTGAGCTTGGCGCCGGCGACCGGCCGGGCGGCCGGCCCGTAGCTCCGCCTCGGAGGACACAGGCACGGTAACAGCCTGGGGGAGACGGCCCGTCACCTCGCTCCCATAATACGGAGATACGCGTCCGAGGCCGCCCTTGCTGCAAGTGAACGTAGCGTACGTGACCGGGGCAAAGCGGGGGCGCTAGCCGCCTCCTAGCTTGACGTAACTGGAGGCAGCTGAAAACAGCGACCCCTTGGTGAACTTCCAGAGCCGGCGCCGACAACAGGTCTACCCGGGCCGCGGACAACAGGTCTACCGCGACCGCGGACAACAGGTCTACCGCGACCGTGGACAACAGGTCTACCGCGACCGCGGACAACAGGTCTACCGCGACCGCGGACAACAGGTCTACCCCGACCGCGGGACAACAGGTCTACCCCGACCAGGGACAGCAGGTCTACCCCGGCCGGGGACAGCAGGTCTACCCCGACCAAGGACAGCAGGTCTACCCCGTCCAGGGACAGCAGGTCTACCCGGCCGGGGACAGCAGGTCTACCGCGACCAGGGACAGCAGGTCTACCCGGGCCGCGGACAGCAGGTCTACCCGGGCCGCGGACAGCAGGTCTACCCCGACCAGGGACAGCAGGTCTACCCCGGCCGGGGACAGCAGGTCTACCGCGACCAGGGACAGCAGGTCTACCCCGGCCGAGGACAGCAGGTCTACCCGGGCCGCGGACAGCAGGTCTACCCCGACCGCGGACAGCAGGTCTACCGCGACCGCGGACAACAGGTCTACCGCGACCGCGGACAACAGGTCTACCGCGACCGCGGACAACAGGTCTACCCCGACCGCGGACAACAGGTCTACCGCGACCGCGGACAACAGGTCTACCCCGACCGCGGGACAACAGGTCTACCCCGTCCAGGGACATCAGGTCTACCCCGGCCGGGGACAGCAGGTCTACCCCGACCAAGGACAGCAGGTCTACCCCGGCCGGGGGACAGAAGGTCTACCCCGACCAAGGACAGCAGGTCTACCCCGTCCAGGGACAGCAGGTCTACCCGTCCAGGGACAGCAGGTCTACCGCGACCAGGGACAGCAGGTCTACCCGGGCCGCGGACAGCAGGTCTACCCGGGCCGCGGACAGCAGGTCTACCCCGACCAGGGACAGCAGGTCTACCGCGACCAGGGACAGCAGGTCTACCCCGACCAAGGACAGCAGGTCTACCCCGTCCAGGGACAGCAGGTCTACCCGTCCAGGGACAGCAGGTCTACCGCGACCAGGGACAGCAGGTCTACCCGGGCCGCGGACAGCAGGTCTACCCGGGCCGCGGACAGCAGGTCTACCCCGACCAGGGGCAGCAGGTCTACCCCGGCCGGGGACAGCAGGTCTACCGCGACCAGGGACAGCAGGTCTACCCCGGCCGGGGACAGCAGGTCTACCCGGGCCGCGGACAGCAGGTCTACCCCGGCCGAGGACAGCAGGTCTACCCCGACCGCGGGACAACAGGTCGACCCCGACCAAGGACAGCAGGTCTACCCGGGCCGCGGACAGCAGGTCTACCGCGACCGCGGACAACAGGTCTACCGCGACCGCGGACAACAGGTCTACCGCGACCGCGGACAGCAGGTCTACCCCGACCGCGGGACAACAGGTCTACCCCGTCCAGGGACATCAGGTCTACCCCGGCCGGGGACAGCAGGTCTACCCCGACCAAGGACAGCAGGTCTACCCCGGCCGGGGGACAGAAGGTCTACCCCGACCAAGGACAGCAGGTCTACCCCGTCCAGGGACAGCAGGTCTACCCGTCCAGGGACAGCAGGTCTACCGCGACCAGGGACAGCAGGTCTACCCCGGCCGGGGACAGCAGGTCTACCGCGACCAGGGACAGCAGGTCTACCCCGGCCGAGGACAGCAGGTCTACCCCGACCGCGGGACAACAGGTCGACCCCGACCAAGGACAGCAGGTCTACCCGGGCCGCGGACAACAGGTCTACCCGGGCCGCGGACAGCAGGTCTACCCCGACCGCGGACAACAGGTCTACCGCGACCGCGGACAACAGGTCTACCGCGACCGCGGACAACAGGTCTACCGCGACCGCGGACAACAGGTCTACCCCGACCGCGGACAGCAGGTCTACCCCGACCGCGGACAACAGGTCTACCCCGACCGCGGGACAACAGGCCTACCCCGTCCAGGGACATCAGGTCTACCCCGGCCGGGGACATCAGGTCTACCCCGGCCGGGGACAGCAGGTCTACCCCGTCCAGGGACATCAGGTCTACCCCGGCCGGGGACAGCAGGTCTACCCCGTCCAGGGACAGCAGGTCTACCCCGGCCGGGGGGACAGCAGGCCTACCGCGACCAGGGACAGCAGGTCTACCCGGGCCGCGGACAACAGGTCTACCCCGTCCAGGGTCAGCTGGTCTACCCCGACCAGGGACAGCAGGTCTACCGCGACCAGGGACAGCAGGTCTACCCGGGCCGCGGACAACAGGTCTACCCGGGCCGCGGACAGCAGGTCTACCCCGACCGCGGACAACAGGTCTACCGCGACCGCGGTCAACAGGTCTACCGCGACCGCGGACAACAGGTCTACCGCGACCGCGGACAACAGGTCTACCCCGACCGCGGACAGCAGGTCGACCCCGACCGCGGACAGCAGGTCTACCCCGACCGCGGACAACAGGTCTACCCCGACCGCGGGACAACAGGCCTACCCCGTCCAGGGACATCAGGTCTACCCCGGCCGGGGACATCAGGTCTACCCCGGCCGGGGACAGCAGGTCTACCCCGACCAAGGACAGCAGGTCTACCCCGGCCGGGGGACAGAAGGTCTACCCCGACCAAGGACAGCAGGTCTACCCCGTCCAGGGACAGCAGGTCTAGCCGTCCAGGGACAGCAGGTCTACCGCGACCAGGGACAGCAGGTCTACCCGGGCCGCGGACAACAGGTCTACCCGGGCCGCGGACAGCAGGTCTACCCCGACCGCGGACAACAGGTCTACCGCGACCGCGGTCAACAGGTCTACCGCGACCGCGGACAACAGGTCTACCGCGACCGCGGACAACAGGTCTACCCCGACCGCGGACAGCAGGTCGACCGCGACCGCGGACAACAGGTCTACCCCGACCGCGGGACAACAGGTCTACCCCGACCGCGGGACAACAGGCCTACCCCGTCCAGGGACATCAGGTCTACCCCGGCCGGGGACATCAGGTCTACCCCGGCCGGGGACAGCAGGTCTACCCCGACCAAGGACAGCAGGTCTACCCCGGCCGGGGGACAGAAGGTCTACCCCGACCAAGGACAGCAGGTCTACCCCGTCCAGGGACAGCAGGTCTACCCGTCCAGGGACAGCAGGTCTACCGCGACCAGGGACAGCAGGTCTACCCGGGCCGCGGACAGCAGGTCTACCCGGGCCGCGGACAGCAGGTCTACCCCGACCAGGGACAGCAGGTCTACCGCGACCGCGGACAACAGGTCTACCGCGACCGCGGACAACAGGTCTACCGCGACCGCGGACAACAGGTCTACCCCGACCGCGGACAACAGGTCTACCGCGACCGCGGACAACAGGTCTACCCCGACCGCGGGACAACAGGTCTACCCCGTCCAGGGACATCAGGTCTACCCCGGCCGGGGACAGCAGGTCTACCGCGACCAGGGACAGCAGGTCTACCCGGGCCGCGGACAGCAGGTCTACCCGGGCCGCGGACAGCAGGTCTACCCCGACCAGGGACAGCAGGTCTACCCCGTCCAGGGACAGCAGGTCTACCCCGACCAAGGACAGCAGGTCTACCCCGTCCAGGGACAGCAGGTCTACCCGTCCAGGGACAGCAGGTCTACCGCGACCAGGGACAGCAGGTCTACCCGGGCCGCGGACAGCAGGTCTACCCGGGCCGCGGACAGCAGGTCTACCCCGACCAGGGACAGCAGGTCTACCCCGGCCGGGGACAGCAGGTCTACCGCGACCAGGGACAGCAGGTCTACCCCGGCCGGGGACAGCAGGTCTACCCGGGCCGCGGACAGCAGGTCTACCCCGGCGGAGGACAGCAGGTCTACCCCGACCGCGGGACAACAGGTCGACCCCGACCAAGGACAGCAGGTCTACCCGGGCCGCGGACAGCAGGTCTACCGCGACCGCGGACAACAGGTCTACCGCGACCGCGGACAACAGGTCTACCGCGACCGCGGACAGCAGGTCTACCCCGACCGCGGACAACAGGTCTACCGCGACCGCGGACAACAGGTCTACCCCGACCGCGGGACAACAGGTCTACCCCGTCCAGGGACATCAGGTCTACCCCGGCCGGGGACAGCAGGTCTACCCCGACCAAGGACAGCAGGTCTACCCCGGCCGGGGGACAGAAGGTCTACCCCGACCAAGGACAGCAGGTCTACCCCGTCCGGGGACAGCAGGTCTACCCGTCCAGGGACAGCAGGTCTACCGCGACCAGGGACAGCAGGTCTACCCGGGCCGCGGACAGCAGGTCTACCCGGGCCGCGGACAGCAGGTCTACCCCGACCAGGGACAGCAGGTCTACCCCGGCCGGGGACAGCAGGTCTACCGCGACCAGGGACAGCAGGTCTACCCCGGCCGAGGACAGCAGGTCTACCCCGACCGCGGGACAACAGGTCGACCCCGACCAAGGACAGCAGGTCTACCCGGGCCGCGGACAACAGGTCTACCCGGGCCGCGGACAGCAGGTCTACCCCGACCGCGGACAGCAGGTCTACCCCGGCCGGGGACAGCCGGTCTACCCCGGCCGGGGACATCAGGTCTACCCCGGCCGGGGACAGCCGGTCTACCCCGTCCAGGGACAGCAGGTCTACCCCGTCCAGGGACAGCAGGTCTACCCGTCCAGGGACAGCAGGTCTACCGCGACCAGGGACAGCAGGTCTACCCGGGCCGCGGACAACAGGTCTACCCGGGCCGCGGACAGCAGGTCTACCCCGACCGCGGACAACAGGTCTACCGCGACCGCGGTCAACAGGTCTACCGCGACCGCGGACAACAGGTCTACCGCGACCGCGGACAACAGGTCTACCCCGACCGCGGACAGCAGGTCGACCGCGACCGCGGACAACAGGTCTACCCCGACCGCGGGACAACAGGTCTACCCCGACCGCGGGACAACAGGCCTACCCCGTCCAGGGACATCAGGTCTACCCCGGCCGGGGACATCAGGTCTACCCCGGCCGGGGACAGCAGGTCTACCCCGACCAAGGACAGCAGGTCTACCCCGGCCGGGGGACAGAAGGTCTACCCCGACCAAGGACAGCAGGTCTACCCCGTCCAGGGACAGCAGGTCTACCCGTCCAGGGACAGCAGGTCTACCGCGACCAGGGACAGCAGGTCTACCCGGGCCGCGGACAGCAGGTCTACCCGGGCCGCGGACAGCAGGTCTACCCCGACCAGGGACAGCAGGTCTACCGCGACCGCGGACAACAGGTCTACCGCGACCGCGGACAACAGGTCTACCGCGACCGCGGACAACAGGTCTACCCCGACCGCGGACAACAGGTCTACCGCGACCGCGGACAACAGGTCTACCCCGACCGCGGGACAACAGGTCTACCCCGTCCAGGGACATCAGGTCTACCCCGGCCGGGGACAGCAGGTCTACCGCGACCAGGGACAGCAGGTCTACCCGGGCCGCGGACAGCAGGTCTACCCGGGCCGCGGACAGCAGGTCTACCCCGACCAGGGACAGCAGGTCTACCCCGTCCAGGGACAGCAGGTCTACCCCGACCAAGGACAGCAGGTCTACCCCGTCCAGGGACAGCAGGTCTACCCGTCCAGGGACAGCAGGTCTACCGCGACCAGGGACAGCAGGTCTACCCGGGCCGCGGACAGCAGGTCTACCCGGGCCGCGGACAGCAGGTCTACCCCGACCAGGGACAGCAGGTCTACCCCGGCCGGGGACAGCAGGTCTACCGCGACCAGGGACATCAGGTCTACCCCGGCCGGGGACAGCAGGTCTACCCGGGCCGCGGACAGCAGGTCTACCCCGGCGGAGGACAGCAGGTCTACCCCGACCGCGGGACAACAGGTCGACCCCGACCAAGGACAGCAGGTCTACCCGGGCCGCGGACAGCAGGTCTACCGCGACCGCGGACAACAGGTCTACCGCGACCGCGGACAACAGGTCTACCGCGACCGCGGACAGCAGGTCTACCCCGACCGCGGACAACAGGTCTACCGCGACCGCGGACAACAGGTCTACCCCGACCGCGGGACAACAGGTCTACCCCGTCCAGGGACATCAGGTCTACCCCGGCCGGGGACAGCAGGTCTACCCCGACCAAGGACAGCAGGTCTACCCCGGCCGGGGGACAGAAGGTCTACCCCGACCAAGGACAGCAGGTCTACCCCGTCCGGGGACAGCAGGTCTACCCGTCCAGGGACAGCAGGTCTACCGCGACCAGGGACAGCAGGTCTACCCGGGCCGCGGACAGCAGGTCTACCCGGGCCGCGGACAGCAGGTCTACCCCGACCAGGGACAGCAGGTCTACCCCGGCCGGGGACAGCAGGTCTACCGCGACCAGGGACAGCAGGTCTACCCCGGCCGAGGACAGCAGGTCTACCCCGACCGCGGGACAACAGGTCGACCCCGACCAAGGACAGCAGGTCTACCCGGGCCGCGGACAACAGGTCTACCCGGGCCGCGGACAGCAGGTCTACCCCGACCGCGGACAGCAGGTCTACCCCGACCGCGGACAACAGGTCTACCCGGGCCGCGGGACAACAGGCCTACCCCGTCCAGGGACATCAGGTCTACCCCGGCCGGGGACATCAGGTCTACCCCGGCCGGGGACAGCCGGTCTACCCCGTCCAGGGACATCAGGTCTACCCCGGCCGGGGACAGCAGGTCTACCCCGTCCAGGGACAGCAGGTCTACCCCGGCCGGGGGGACAGCAGGCCTACCGCGACCAGGGACAGCAGGTCTACCCGGGCCGCGGACAGCAGGTCTACCCCGTCCCGGGACAGCAGGTCTACCCCGTCCAGGGATAGCAGGTCTACCGCGACCGGGGACAGCAGGTCTACCCGGGCCGCGGACAACAGGTCTACCCCGTCCAGGGTCAGCAGGTCTACCCCGACCAGGGACAGCAGGTCTACCGCGACCAGGGACAGCAGGTCTACCCGGGCCGCGGACAACAGGTCTACCCGGGCCGCGGACAGCAGGTCTACCCCGACCGCGGACAACAGGTCTACCGCGACCGCGGTCAACAGGTCTACCGCGACCGCGGACAACAGGTCTACCGCGACCGCGGACAACAGGTCTACCCCGACCGCGGACAGCAGGTCGACCCCGACCGCGGACAGCAGGTCTACCCCGACCGCGGACAACAGGTCTACCCCGACCGCGGGACAACAGGCCTACCCCGTCCAGGGACATCAGGTCTACCCCGGCCGGGGACATCAGGTCTACCCCGGCCGGGGACAGCAGATCTACCCCGTCCAGGGACATCAGGTCTACCCCGGCCGGGGGGACAGCAGGCCTACCGCGACCAGGGACAGCAGGTCTACCCGGGCCGCGGACAGCAGGTCTACCCCGACCAAGGACAGCAGGTCTACCGCGGCCGCGGGACAGCAGGTCTACCCCGTCCAGGGACATCAGGTCTACATCGACCCGGGACAGCAGGTCTACCCCGGCCGGGGACAGCAGGTCTACCCCGTCCAGGGACAGCTGGTCTACCCCGGCCGAGGACAGCAGGTCGACCCCTGCCGGGGACCACAGGTCTACCCCGCCTGGGGGACAAGGGTACCCCTCTGAAATTTGCCTCGTGTCCCGCCACCGGATCAGGCCTGTCGGCCGGCCCCGGCCCCGGCCCCGGGCGGACCCGGCCCCGGCCGCGGCCCTCGGTGAACCCAACCTTCCGGGGGCCGCCCGCCACCAGGGTAGTCCTGTCGGCCGGCTCCACGCCGGCCGCCCCTGCGGCTTCTGACGACGTGCCCGGCGGCGTCCGCCGGCCCCGGAGCCGGGAGACCTGTGCGCCCCTCGGCCGTCGGATAGCTCCGGCAGCCCCGTCCCGCCCGATATTCCCGTTCTCTAGACCGAGTCGTATTTCTGACCGTCTCTTTATTTGGTTTCTTTTCACGCACGCGGGCACGCGCACACGCCCGCACCCACAGACACACGCGCACCCACCCCTTCCCTTCTTTTGTCTTTTCCCGAAAGGACGGCTCTTGTGTCGGGGTGGCCCACGAACGCTTCGCCGGGATCAAAAATTCTCGGCCCATCTGATTTCTTTTCCTGCCTGCGCGCCCAGACGCCTCCCAGCCGAGCCGACGGGCAGCCCGTGGCCCGCGCCCGGCCCGCCGACGCGCTCGACCGGCAACGGGGCGTCCCCACCCCGCGGGGAGCAGAGACGCAGCACCAGCCAGCAAGCGGCACCTCGGGGCGGACAGCGGGAGAATGGAAGCAGGCGGAAGCGTGCGGTGGGACGCGGCTGGAAGCCGCCGGCCCCCCGCGTCACTGGACTCGAATCGCCGGCAGAGGCGGCGAGCGGGCGGCCGCCTGCTCATGCCGGCTCTCCAGCGGTCCGCGGAGGTCTTTGGCCCCGGGCCCGCCCCTCCGGGGGCTCGCCGCGGGGGCTCGCCTCCGAGGCGTGCGGGCCCGGCCCGGAACCGCCCTTCGCCGCCGGCTCCCGCGACGCACCGCCTTCTGGGCTT
Organism: Poecile montanus; assembly: GCA_038429875.1. Lineage (NCBI taxonomy): Eukaryota > Metazoa > Chordata > Aves > Passeriformes > Paridae > Poecile > Poecile montanus. Next base: position 11,061 of record JBBLMP010000051.1, on the reverse strand, counting down.
TTACCCGCCCCCGGTCGGCGACGCTTGCCGGGCGGCCCCGCCCTACGACGTCACCCTGCCTGGCACCGCCTTCCGGGCTTTCCCCGCCCCCCTGCTGGGCGACAGCTGGGGCCGACGGCGGTGGCCCCAACCCACCCACGCCCCAGGCGGCTCCCCAAGCCGCCGGCCGCTCGGCACGGCGACAACGCCTGCGGGGGCCGAGGAGCGGGCCGACGGGGCCGCCGGCGGCTTGAGGCTCGGCGCCCTCCCTTTCCGAGGAAGCTTTCTCGCCGGCTCTCTCTCGGAGGCTTTCGCTCTGACGGCGGCTTCCTTCCCGCTCGCCCCCGGCCGGCCCCACTGAAGCCTGCAGGCAGACGGCAGCCCGGCTGATCGAGCCAGCCAAGCAGAAACCGAGGTGGAAGCCGGGCCGCCGTCTGCGCGGACCCGGACGGGGGAGGGAGCGCCGCCGGCTTCCGAAGGCCCCCTCCTTCCCTCTCGGGGAGAAGCGAAGGCGGCGAGGGGCTCAGGCCGATAGGGGAGAGCCGCTCGACGCATCGCACGGCGGCCCGCCGGCCGACAGCAGGTCTACCCAGCCGCCCGGGGGCCGACAGCAGGTTTACCCAGCCGCCCGCCGACCGACAGCAGGTCTACCCGGCCGCCCGGGGGCCGACAGCAGGTCTACCCGGCCGCCCGGGGGCCGACAGCAGGTCTACCCAGCAGCTCCCGGCCGACAGCAGGTCTACCCGGCCGACAGCAGGTCTACCCAGCCGCCTGCCGGCCGACAGCAGGTCTACCCGGCCGCCTGCCGGCCGACAGCAGGTCTACCCGGCCGCCCGCCGGCCGACAGCAGGTCTACCCAGCTGCCGCCCGGGGGGCCGACAGCAGGTCTACCCGGCGGCCGGCCGTCAGCAGGTCTACCCGGCGGCCGGCCGACAGAAGGTCTACCCGGCAGCCGCCCGGGGGCCGACGGCAGGCCTACCCTGCCGCCCGCCGGCCGACAGCAGGTCTACCCAGCCGCCCGGGGGCCGACAGCAGGTCTACCCGGCAGCCGCTCGGGGGCCGACAGCAGGTCTACCCGGCCGCCGGCCGACAGCAGGTCTACCAGGCAGCCGCCCGGGGGCCGACAGCAGGTCTACCCGGCGGCCGGCCGACAGCAGGTCTACCCAGCAGCCCCCGGCCGACAGCAGGTCTACCCGGCCGCCCGGGGGCCGACAGCAGGTCTACCCGGCAGCCGCCTGCCGGCCGACAGCAGGTCTACCCGGCCGCCCGCCGGCCGACAGCAGGTCTACCCGGCTGCCGCCCGGGGGGCCGACAGCAGGTCTCCCCAGCAGCCCCCGGCCGACAGCAGGTCTACCCGGCCGACAGCAGGTCTACCCAGCCGCCTGCCGGCCGACAGCAGGTCTACCCGGCCGCCTGCCGGCCGACAGCAGGTCTACCCGGCCGCCCGCCGGCCGACAGCAGGTCTACCCAGCTGCCGCCCGGGGGGCCGACAGCAGGTCTACCCGGCGGCCGGCCGACAGCAGGTCTACCCGGCGGCCGGCCGACAGAAGGTCTACCCGGCAGCCGCTCGGGGGCCGACAGCAGGTCTACCCGGCCGCCGGCCGACAGCAGGTCTACCCAGCCGCCTGCCGGCCGACAGCAGGTCTACCCGGCCGCCTGCCGGCCGACAGCAGGTCTACCCGGCCGCCCGCCGGCCGACAGCAGGTCTACCCAGCTGCCGCCCGGGGGGCCGACAGCAGGTCTACCCGGCGGCCGGCCGTCAGCAGGTCTACCCGGCGGCCGGCCGACAGAAGGTCTACCCGGCAGCCGCCCGGGGGCCGACGGCAGGCCTACCCTGCCGCCCGCCGGCCGACAGCAGGTCTACCCAGCCGCCCGGGGGCCGACAGCAGGTCTACCCGGCAGCCGCTCGGGGGCCGACAGCAGGTCTACCCGGCCGCCGGCCGACAGCAGGTCTACCAGGCAGCCGCCCGGGGGCCGACAGCAGGTCTACCCGGCGGCCGGCCGACAGCAGGTCTACCCAGCAGCCCCCGGCCGACAGCAGGTCTACCCGGCCGCCCGGGGGCCGACAGCAGGTCTACCCGGCAGCCGCCTGCCGGCCGACAGCAGGTCTACCCGGCCGCCCGCCGGCCGACAGCAGGTCTACCCGGCTGCCGCCCGGGGGGCCGACAGCAGGTCTCCCCAGCAGCCCCCGGCCGTCAGCAGGTCTACCCGGCGGCCGGCCGACAGAAGGTCTACCCGGCAGCCGCCCGGGGGCCGACGGCAGGCCTACCCTGCCGCCCGCCGGCCGACAGCAGGTCTACCCAGCCGCCCGGGGGCCGACAGCAGGTCTACCCGGCAGCCGCTCGGGGGCCGACAGCAGGTCTACCCGGCCGCCGGCCGACAGCAGGTCTACCAGGCAGCCGCCCGGGGGCCGACAGCAGGTCTACCCGGCGGCCGGCCGACAGCAGGTCTACCCAGCAGCCCCCGGCCGACAGCAGGTCTACCCGGCCGCCCGGGGGCCGACAGCAGGTCTACCCGGCAGCCGCCTGCCGGCCGACAGCAGGTCTACCCGGCCGCCCGCCGGCCGACAGCAGGTCTACCCGGCTGCCGCCCGGGGGGCCGACAGCAGGTCTCCCCAGCAGCCCCCGGCCGACAGCAGGTCTACCCGGCCGACAGCAGGTCTACCCAGCCGCCTGCCGGCCGACAGCAGGTCTACCCGGCCGCCTGCCGGCCGACAGCAGGTCTACCCGGCCGCCCGCCGGCCGACAGCAGGTCTACCCAGCTGCCGCCCGGGGGGCCGACAGCAGGTCTACCCGGCGGCCGGCCGACAGCAGGTCTACCCGGCGGCCGGCCGACAGAAGGTCTACCCGGCAGCCGCTCGGGGGCCGACAGCAGGTCTACCCGGCCGCCGGCCGACAGCAGGTCTACCAGGCAGCCGCCCGGGGGCCGACAGCAGGTCTACCCGGCCGCCCGGGGGCCGACAGCAGGTCTACCCAGCAGCCCCCGGCCGACAGCAGGTCTACCCAGCTGCCGCCCGGGGGCCGACAGCAGGTCTACCCGGCAGCCGCCCGGGGGCCGACAGCAGGTCTACCCGGCGGCCGGCCGACAGCAGGTCTACCCAGGCAGCCGCCCGACCGCCGGCCGACAGCAGGTCTACCGAGCCCCCGGCTGACAGCAGGTCTACCCAGCAGCCCCCGGCCGACAGCAGATCTACCCAGCGGCAGGCCGACAGCAGGTCTACCCAGCTGCCGCCCGGGGGCCGACAGCAGGTCTACCCGGCAGCCGCCCGGGGGCCGACAGCAGGTCTACCCGGCGGCCGGCCGACAGCAGGTCTACCGAGCCCCCGGCTGACAGCAGGTCTACCCAGCAGCTCCCGGCCGACAGCAGGTCTACCCAGCAGCCGCCGCCGGCCGACAGCAGGTCTACCCAGCTGCAGGCCGACGGCAGGTCTACCTGGCAGCCGCCTGGGGGCCGACAGCAGGTCTACCCTGCAGCTGCCCGGCGGCCGACAGCAGGTCTACCCTGCAGCTGCCCGGCGGCCGACAGCAGGTCTACCCTGCAGCTGCCCGGCGGCCGACAGCAGGTCTACCCTGCAGCTGCCCG
>JBBLMP010000050.1:0-64076 GCA_038429875.1 Poecile montanus | reverse complement strand
GGGATCCCGGGCGGGGGTGGCGGGGACCCAAACCAGTTTGGGTACTGGGAGCACTGGGAGCACTGGGAGAGGCTCAGTGGGGGGACAGGAGGATGCGGGACCCCCCCGAGACCCCCCCAAATCCAACCCCGGGACCCTCGGGACCCCCAAGTCCAACCCCGGGACCCCCCAAAATCAAACCCCGGGACCCCCCCCAGATCCAACCCCGGGACCGGGGGGTGGCGGGGAAGGGGCTGGGGACCCAAACCAGTTTGGGTACTGGGGAGCACTGGGAGCACTGGGAGCGGCTCAAAGGATGCGGGACCCCGAAATGGGGACACCAGGACCCCGCCCCCCACCCCTGTGAGACCCCCGGGACCCCCCGGGACCCCCCAAATCCAACCCCGGGACCCCCCAAATCCAACCCCCGGGACCGGGGGGTGGCGGGGAAGGGGCCTGGGACCCAAACCAGTTTGGGTACTGGGAGCACTGGGAGCGGCTCAGTGGGGACAGGAGGATGCGGGACCCCCCCGAGACCCCCCAAATCCCAACCCCGGGACCCCTCGGGACCCCCCAAATCCAACCCCGGGACCCCCCCAGATCCAACCCCGGGACCGGGGGGTGGCGGGGGACCCAAACCAGTTTGGGTACTGGGAGCACTGGGAGCACTGGGAGAGGCTCAGTGGGGACAGGAGGATGCGGGACCCCCCCCGGGGACCCCCCAAATTCAACCCCCGGGACCCCCAAATCCAATCCCGGGACCCCCCAAATCCAACCCCGGGGCCGGGGAAGGGCTGGGACTGGGACCAGTTTGGGTACTGGGAGCACTGGGAGCACTGGGACCCCCCCAAATCCGGCCCCGAAATTCCAAAAAAAAAATCCCGAAAAAACCCCAAAAACCCCAAAAATCCCCAAATTCCCCCCCCACCCCCCACCCCTCCCCTCCCCCTCCCCAAATTTCTCTCTCTCACCCCTCCCCCCCTTTCTCTCCCCTCCCCCCCCCCCCTTTTTTTTTCTCTCCCCTCCCCCCCCCAGACGATTTCGAGCTCCTCTGCAACGTACCTGAGACCCCCGGGCCCCTCCCCCCACCTGCCCCTCCCCCCCCCTGCCCCTCCCCCCCCTGCCCCTCCCCCCCTTCGGGCCCCTCCCCTACGGGGGGGGTGGGGGAGGGGCGGCGGGACCCCCTCCCCCTCCCCCCGAGTTTTGGGGGGTTCACCCCGAGCCCCTCCCCCCCTTCCCCTTCCTGGGGGGGGGCTTCGACCCCCTGGGGGGGGGTGGGGGAGGGGCGGGGGGGGTTCGCCCCTCCCCCCACCCCCCCCGGCCCCTCCCCCCACAGCCCCGAGGGGTTCGGGGGGGGTTTGGGGAGGGGGAGGGGACCCCGCTTTGAGCCCCCCCTCCCCCCCCTGGGAATTTCAACCCCTGGGGACCCCCGAGGAGGAGGAGGAGGAGGAGGAAGGTGAGAAGGGGGGGGGGAGGGGCTTGGGGGGGATTTGGGGAATTTTTTGGGGAATTTTGGGAATTTTTTAGGATTTTTTGGGGAATTTTGGGGGAATTTTGGGGGGGATTTGGGGAATTTTGGGGGATTTTGGGGGGATTTGGGGAATTTTTTTTGAATTTTTTGGGGAGGGGCTTGGGGGGATTTTGGGGGGATTTTGGGGGGATTTGGGGAATTTTTTGGAATTTTTCGGGAATTTTTGGGGAATTTTTGGGGAATTTTTTGGGGAATTTTGGGAATTTTTTGGGATTTTTTTGGGAATTTTGGGGGAAATTTTGGGGGGGATTTGGGGAATTTTGGGGGATTTTTGGGGGGATTTTGGGGATTTTTGGGGTTTTTGGGGGGAGTTTTGGGGTTTTTTGGGGGGAGGAGCTTGGGGGGGATTTTGGGAATTTTTGGGGAATTTTTTGGGTTTTTTGGGAATTTTTTTTGAATTTTTGGGGGAGTTTTGGGGTTTTTTTGGGGGGATTTTGGGGAGGATTTTGGGGAATTTTTTGGGAATTTTTGGGGGTTTTTTGGAGGGGATTTTGGGTGAATTTTGGGATTTTTGGGGTTTTTTGGGGGGGAGGGGCTTGGGGGGATTTTTGGGGGATTTGGGGAATTTTTTGGGAATTTTTTGGGAATTTTTTGGGAATTTTTTGGGGAGTTTTGGGTTTTTTGGGGGGATTTGGGGGGGATTTGGGGAATTTTTGGGGAATTTTTGGGGAATTTTGGGGGAATTTTGGGGGAATTTTTGGGGAATTTTTGGGAATTTTTGGGAATTTTTTGGGGATTTTTTTGGGATTTTTGGGGAATTTTTTGGGAATTTTGGGGGGAATCTTTGGGAATTTTTTGGGAATTTTTGGGGTTTTTTGGGGGGATTTTGGGGGGGATTTGGGGGGGATTTGGGGAATTTTTTGGGAATTTTGGGGGAATTTTTTGGGAATTTTTTGTGAAATTTTTGGGGAATTTTTTGGGGAATTTTTTGGGAATTTTTTGGGAATTTTTTGGGGAATTTTTTGGGAATTTTTGGGGGAGTTTGGAATTTTTGGGGGATTTTGGGGGGGATTTTGGGGGGATTTGGGGATTTTTTTGGTTTTTTTGGGGTTTTTTTGGGGGGGATTTGGGTGAATTTGGGTTTTTTTTGGGGTGATTTTGGGGTTTTGGGGGAGATTTTTGGTTTTTTTTTGGGGGGAATTCGGGTGAATTTGGATTTTTTTCGAGGAAGTTTTGGGGGATTTGAATTTTTGGGGGGAATTTTGGGGGTTTTGGGGGAGTTTTGGGGAGTTCCGGGAGTTTTTTGGGGAGTTTTTGGGTGGTTTTGGCTTTTTTCCGATGCTTTTCACCACTTTTTTTAATGCAATATTTGCATTTTTAATGAGATTTTCCGGTTTATTTTAATTTATTCCTTCCAGACTTTTTTCAGCTTCAATTTGGGCCAAATTTCCCTTTTTTTTGGTGACAATTTCGGGGCTTTTTTTGGGGTTGGTTTTGGGTTTTTTTGGGGGGACTTTGGTGCTTTTCGTGTCTCTTTTTTATGCAATATTTCCATTTTTTATGAGATTTTCCGGTTTATTTTAATTTATTTAATTGATTTAATTGATTAATTGATTTAATTTATTTAATTTATTTCCAGCCTTTTTTCGGCTTCAATTTGGGCCAAATTTGGCTTTTTTTGGTGACAATTTCCGGCCGTTTTGGGAACTTTTCCCCGTTTTTTTAACCGAAATTCCGCTTTTTTCCCTCATTTTTTACCGGAAAATCCTGATTTTTTCGGGTTTTTTTAATTTATTCGCTCCGGTTTTTTTGGGGCGGGTTCGGGGGTTTTTTGGGGAGGGGTCTGAAGCCCCCCGACCCATTTTTAGGGGTTCTTTCGGAGGAGTGCGGGGTCCTCAGCGGCTGCACCCATGGGCGCTGCGTTCGCTTGGGCGACGCCTTCACCTGCGCCTGCGACCCCGGGTTCCGCCTGGACCCCGCCCGTTTGGATTGTCTGGGTGAGACCCCTCCCCAAATTCACCCCCGAACCCCAAAATCCGCGGTTTGGAGACCCCTCCCCAAAAAAAAACCGAAAAAAGGAAAAAAATTGGAAAAAAATTGGAAAAAAATCTGATTTTTGAGAGGTTAAAACCCCCGAAATTCCCCCAAATCCCCGAGATTTATCACAGGAGAGGTCGGAGACCCCTCCCCAAATTCACCCCCGAGCCCCCCAAAACCCCCGGTTTGGAGACCCCTCCCCAAAAAAACCCCAAAAAAGGAAAAAAATTGGAAAAAAATCTGATTTTTCAGGGGTCCAAAGTCCCGAAAAAACAAAAAAAATCAGAGATTTAGCCCGAAAAACGATTGGAGACCCCTCCCCAAATTCACCCCCGAACCCAAAAATCCCCGGTTTGGAGACCCCTCCCCAAAATAAAACCGAAAAAAGGGAAAAAATTGGAAAAAAATTGGAAAAAATCTGATTTTTGAGAGGTTAAAACCCCCGAAAATTCCCCCAAATCCCCGAGATTTATCACAGAGAGGTCGGAGACCCCTCCCCAAATTCACCCCCGACCCCAAAATCCCCGGTTGGAGACCCCTCCCCAAAAAAAACCCGAAAAAAGGAAAAAAATTGGAAAAAAATTGGAAAAAAACCTGATTTTTGAGAGGTCAAAACCCCCGAAAAAGGTGAAAAAATTGGAGATTTCACCCAAAAATGGTCGGAGACCCCTCCCCAAATTCACCCCCGAGCCCCAAAATCCCGGTTTGGAGACCCCTCCCCAAAAAAAAAACCGGAAAAAGGAAAAAAATTGGAAAAAAAATCTGATTTTTCAGGGGTCCAAAGTCCCGAAAAACAAAAAAAAATCAGAGATTTAGCCCGAAAAACGATTTGAGACCCTCCCCAAATTCACCCCCGAACCCAAAAATCCCCGGTTTGGAGACCCCTCCCGCAAAATAAAACCGAAAAAAGGAAAAAAATTGGAAAAAAATTGGAAAAAAATCTGATTTTTGAGAGGTTAAAACCCCCGAAAAAATAAAAAAATCCCCGAGATTTCTCACAGGAGAGGTCGGAGACCCCTCCCCAAATTCACCCCCGACCCCCAAAATCCCCGGTTTGGAGACCCCTCCCCAAAAAAAAACCGAAAAAAGGAAAAAAAATGGAAAAAAATCCGATTTTTGAGAGGTTAAAACCCCCGAAAAAGGTCAAAAAATGGAGATTTTGCCCCAAAAATGGTCGGAGACCCCTCCCCAAATTCACCCCCGAGCCCCAAAAACCCCGGTTTTGGAGACCCCTCCCCAAAAATCCCCCAAACTTCCCCCTAAAAAACCCGAAAATTCAATTTTTATCAATTTTTAACCCCAAATTTCCCCTTTTTATCCCCAAAACCCCCCCAAAAACCCCGAAAATTCCCAATTTTTCCACTTTTAACCCCAAATTTTCCACTTTTAACCCCAAATTTCCACATTTACCCCCCAAATTTCCCCTTTTTGCCCCCAACCCCCCCTAAAAAACCCCAAAAATTCCATTTTTTTCAATTTTAACCCAGAATTTTCCACTTTTAACCCCAAATTTCCCCCAAATTTCCACATTTACCCCGCAACCCCCCCCAAAAAACCCCGAAAATTCCAATTTTTCCACTTTTAACCCCAAATTTCCCCTTTTAACCCCAAATTTCCCCTTTTCCCCCCAAATTTCACCCAAATTTCCCCTTTTTCCCTCCCAACTCCCCCTAAAAAACCCCAAAATTCCCAAATTTCACCCAAATTTCCCCAAATTTCCCCTTTTAACCCCAAATTTCCCCTTTTTCTCCCCAAACCCCCCTAAAAAAAACCCAAAAATTCCAATTTTTCCACTTTTAACCCCAAATTTTCCCTTTTTCCCCCCAAATTTTCCCTTTTTCTCCCCAACCCCCCCCCAAAAAACCCCGAAAATTCCAATTTTTCCATTTTTAACCCCAAATTTTCCCTTTTTCCCCCCCAAATTTCCCCTTTTTCTCCACAAACCCCCCCAAAAAAACCCCGAAAATTCCAATTTTTCCACTTTCAACCCCGAATTTTCCCCTTTTAACCCCAAATTTCCCCCAAATTTCCCCTTTTTCTCCCCAACCCCCCCTAAAAAACCCCAACAATTCCAATTTTTTCCACTTTTAACCCCAAATTTCCACTTTTTCTCCCCCACCCCCCCCTAAAAAACCCCAAAAATTCCAATTTTTCCACTTTTAACCCCGAATTTCCCCTTTTTCTCCCCCAAATTTCCCCTTTTTTCTCCCCAACCCCCCCAAAAAAACCCGAAAATTCCAATTTTTCCACTTTTAACCCCGAATTTCCCCTTTTAACCCCAAATTTCACCCAAATTTCCCCTTTTTATCCCCAAACCCCCCCTAAAAAACCCCGAAAATTCCAATTTTTCCACTTTTAACCCCAAATTTTCCACTTTTAACCCCAAATTTCCACTTTTTCTCCCCCACCCCCCCTAAAAAACCCCAAAAATTCCAATTTTTCCACTTCTAACCCCGAATTTCCCCTTTTTCCCCCCAAATTTCCCCTTTTTCCCCTCCCAACCCCCCCTAAAAAACCCCGAAAATTCCAATTTTTCCACTTTTAACTCCAAATTTTCCCCTTTTAACCCCAAATTTCCTCTTTTTCCCCCCAAATTTCCCCTTTTTCCCTCCCAACCCCCCCAAAAAAACCCGAAAATTCCAATTTTTCCACTTTTAACCCCGAATTTTCCCCTTTTAACCCCAAATTTTCCCCAAATTTCCCCTTTTTATCCCCAAACCCCCCAAAAAAAACTCCCGAAAATTCCAATTTTTCCATTTTTAACCCCGAATTTCCCCTTTTTCCCCCCCAAATTTCCCCTTTTTCTCCCCAACCCCCCCCTAAAAACCCCCGAAAATTCCAATTTTTCCACTTCTAACCCCGAATTTCCCCTTTTTTCCCCCATTTCCAGACATCGACGAGTGCTCGGTGCCTCCCCCCCGCTGCCTCCCCGGCCGCTGCCTCAACACCCCCGGCTCCTTCCTCTGCCTCTGCCCCCCCGGGACCCCCCCGGGGCTGGACCCCCCCCGCTGCCCCTCCCCCACATGAAGACCCCTCCCCAAATTCAGTTTTTATTCATTTTTTTTATATAAAAATATATCAAAGCACCCCCTGAGGGTTTTTAGTGAATAAAGGTTTTCTATTTAAAAAAAATGGGGTTTGTTTTGGGATAATCGAGTTTATTTTATTTATTTATTGTTGGTTTAGGGTTTGTTTTATTTTATTTTATTTTATCTTATTTTATTTTATTTTATTTTATTTTATCTTATTTTATTTATTTTATATTTTATTTTATTTTATTTTATTTTATTTTATTTTATTTTATTTTATTTTATTTTATTTTATATTTTATTTTATTTTATTTTATTTTATTTTATTTTATTTTATTTTATTTTATTTTATTTATTTTATATTTTATTTTATTTTATTTTATTTTGGTTTTTTTTTGTTTTATTTTGTTTTATTTATTATTTTCGGGTGTATGTTATTTTTTATTTATTTTATTTTATTTATTGTATTTTATTTTATTTTATATTTTATTTTATTTTATTTTATTTTATTTTATTTTATTTTATTTTATTTTATTTTATTTTATTTTATTTTATTTTATTTCATTTTATCTTATTTTATTTATTTTATATTTTATTTTATTTTATTTTATTTTGGGTTGTTTTGTTTTGTTTTGTTTTATTTATTATTTTCGGGTGTATGTTATTTTTTATTTATTTTATTTTATTTATTTTATATTTTATTTTATTTTATTTTATCTTATTTTATTTATTTTATATTTTATTTTATTTTATTTTATTTTGGGTTTTTTTTGTTTTATTTTGTTTTATTTATTATTTTCGGGTGTATGTTATTTTTTATTTATTTTATTTTATTTATTTTATTTTATTTTATTTTATTTTATATTTTATTTTATATTATATTTTATTTTATTTTATTTTATTTTATTTTATTTTATTTTATTTTATTTTATCGTGGCGGGGATTTGGGGACGTTCCTGGGGGGCCCCTTGGGGCCATTTGGGGCCATTTGGGGACATTTGGGGCCATTTTGGGCCATTTTGGGGACATTTTGGGACATTTGGGGACATTTGGGGACAATCTGGGGACAATTTTGGGCCATTTGGGGCCATTTTGGGGACATTTGGTGACATTTGGGGCCATTTTTGGGCCATTTTGGGCCATTTGGGGACAATTTGGGGCCATTTTGGGGCCATTTTGGGATATTTTGGGCCATTTTTGGGCCATTTTGGGCCATTTTGGGGCCATTTGGGGCCATTTTGGGGCCATTTTGGGGCCATTTGGGGCCATTTGGGGACATTTTGGAGCCATTTGGGGCCATTTTGGGCCATTTTGGGGCCATTTTGGGGACATTTGGGGCCATTTTGGGATATTTGGGGCCATTTTTGGGCCATTTTGGGCCATTTTGGGGCCATTTTGGGGACATTTTGGGATATTTGGGGCCATTTTTGGGCCATTTGGGGCCATTTGGGGCCATTTTGGGGCCATTTTGGGGCCATTTTTGGACATTTTGGGCCATTTTGGGGACATTTTTGGACATTTTGGGGCCGCCCCCCCCCCGTCACCCCCCTTTTCCCTTTTACGACACCGCTCCCCCTCCCACCGCCGCTTTGCGACAGCTGCGCTTGGCGTCCTCTCCCGGCAGCGGCGGCGGCGCTTTGCGGCCCGGCCATGGCGGAGGGAGAGCGGGCGGGGAGCGGCGGCGGCGCCGGCCCCGGGCGGCCCCCGAGCCCCGCCGAGCTCGAGCGGGCGGAGGAGCTGAAGGCCCGCGCCAACGAGTTCTTCAAAGGTACCGGCGGGCAACGGGGGCTACCGGAGAGGGAGCCACGGCCAGCAACGGCGGGGAACGGGGGGTGCCAGATAGGGAGCCATGGGGGGTAATGGGGGCTGCCAGATTGTGAGCCGCTGAGGGCAGCGCGGGGTAACGGGGCTACCAAATAGGGATCCATTGGAGTTAATGGGGGCTGCCAGATTGTGAGCTGCCGCCGGTAACGGGGCTGCCAGATAGGGATCCATTGCCGGTAACGGAGCTGCCAGATAGGGATCCATTGCCGGTAACGGGGGCTGCCAGATTGTGATCTGCCTCCGGTAACGGGGCTGCCAGATAGGGATCCATTGGAGTTAATGGGGGCTGCCAGATTGTGAGCTGTGTCCGGTAACGGAGCTGCCAGATAGGGATCCATTGCCGGTAACGGGGGCTGCCAGATTGTGAGCTGCCGCCGGTAACGGGGCTGCCAAATAGGGATCCATTGGAGTTAACGGGGGCTGCCAGATTGTGATCTGCCGCCGGTAACGGGGCTGCCAGATAGGGATCCATTGCCGGTAACGGGGGCTGCCAGATTGTGATCTGCCGCCGGTAACGGGGCTGCCAGATAGGATCCATAGCCGGTAACGGAGCTGCCAGATAGGGATCCATTGCCGGTAACGGGGCTGCCAGATAGGGATCCATAGGCGGTAACGGGGGCTGCCAGATTGTGAGCTGCCGCCGGTAACGGGGCTGCCAGATAGGGATCCATAGCCGGTAACGGAGCTGCCAGATAGGGATCCATTGCCGGTAACGGAGCTGCCAGATTGTGAGCTGCGTCCGGTAACCGGTCTGCCAGATAGGGATCCATTGCCGGTAACGGAGCTGCCAGATAGGGATCCATTTGAGTTAACGGGGGCTGCCAGATTGTGAGCTGTGTCCGGTAACGGAGCTGCCAGATAGGGATCCATTGGAGTTAACGGGGGCTGCCAGATTGTGAGCTGTGTCCGGTAACGGAGCTGCCAGATAGGGATCCATTGGAGTTAACGGGGGCTGCCAGATTGTGAGCTGTGTCCGGTAACCGGTCTGCCAGATAGGGATCCATTGCCGGTAACGGAGCTGCCAGATCGGGATCCATTGCCGGTAACGGGGGCTGCCAGATTGTGAGCTGTGTCCGGTAACGGAGCTGCCAGATAGGGATCCATTGCCGGTAACGGAGCTGCCAGATAGGGATCCATGGCCGGTAACGGGGGCTGCCAGATTGTGATCTGTGTCCGGTAACGGGGCTGCCAGATCGGGATCCATAGCCGGTAACGGGGCTGCCAGATTGTGAGCTGCCGCCGGTAACGGAGCTGCCAGATAGGGATCCATTGCCGGTAACGGAGCTGCCAGATTGGGATCCATGGCCGGTAACGGAGCTGCCAGATAGGGATCCATTGCCGGTAATGGGGGCTGCCAGATTGTGAGCTGTGTCCGGTAACGGAGCTGCCAGATGTGACCCCTCCATGACCTCCATGACCCCTCCACGACCCCCATAACCCCTCCATGACCCCTCCATGACCCCCATGACCCCTCCATGACCCTCTGGTGACCCCCTGGTGACCCCCTGACCCCTCTGTGACCCTGTGTGACCCCATGACCTCCATGCCATGACCCCGTGTGACCCACCATGACCCCATAACCCCTCCATAACCCCTCTGTGACCCCTCCATGACCCCTCCATGACCCCGTGACCCCTCGGTGACCCCTCAGTGACCCCTCCATGACCCCATAACCCCTCCATAACCCTGTGTGACCCCTCCATGACCCCCTTAACCCCCCCATGACCCCTCCACGACCCCTCCATGACCCCATAACCCCTCCATGACCCCCCCATGACCCCTCCATGACCCTGTGTGACCCCATGACCCCTCCATGTCCCCGTGTGACCCCTCAGTGACCCCGTGACCCCTCCATGACCCCCTGGTGACCCCATGACCCCTCCATAACCCCTCCATAGCCCTTCCATGACCCCCTGTTGACCCCCACGACCCCCCTGGTGACCCCGTGTGACCCCTCCATGACCCCTCCATGACCCGCTGGTGACCCCATGACCCCCTGGTGACCCGGTGTGACCCTGTGACCCCTCGGTGACCCCTCCATGACCCCATAACCCCTCTGTGACCCCTCCATGACCCTGTGTGACCCCGTGACCCCTCGGTGACCCCTCGGTGACCCCTCCATGACCCCCTGGTGACCCCATGACCTCTCCATGATTTCCACAACCCCTCCCCAACCCCCATAACCCCGCGTGACCCCCCCATAACCCCTCTGTGACCCCTCCATGACCCCTCCATGACCCCCATGACCCCTCCATGATTTCCACAACCCCTCCCCAACCCCCATAACCCCGCGTGACCCCCCCATAGCCCCTCTGTGACCCCTCCATGACCCCCTGGTGACCCCCACGACCCCCTGTGTGACCCCGTGACCCCTGTGTGACCCCATGACCCCTGTGTGACCCCGTGACCCCTGTGTGCCCCCTCAGCCAAGGACTACGAGAGCGCGGTGCGTCTGTACAGCAGCGCCATCGAGCTGAACCCGTCGAGCGCGGTGTTCTACGGGAACCGCAGCCTGGCCTACCTGCGCACCGAGTGCTACGGCTACGCCCTGGCCGACGCCACGCGCGCCCTGCAGCTGGACGCCACCTACCTGAAGGGGTATTACCGGAGAGCGGCCAGCAACATGGCCCTGGGCAAGTTCAAAGCGGCCCTGAAGGACTATGAGATGGTGAGGAGGGGTCTGGGGGGTGTGAGGGGTCATTGTGGACACCCCTGGGGTCACTGTGTCCATCCCCGGGGTCACTGTGTCCATCCCTGGGGTCACTGGTGCTGTCCAGCTGGACGCCACCTACCTGAAGGGGTACTACCGGAGAGCGGCCAGCAACATGGCCCTGGGCAAGTTCAAAGCGGCCCTGAAAGACTATGAGATGGTGAGGAGGGGTCTGGGGGGTCAGTCCTGGGGTCTGGGGGTCACTGTGTCCATCCTGGGGTCACTGTGTCCATCCCCGGGGTCAGTGTGTCCATCCCCGGGGTCACTGTGTCCATCCTGGGGTCAGCAACATGGCCCTGGGCAAGTTCAAAGCGGCCCTGAAGGACTATGAGATGGTGAGGAGGGGTTAAATGTGGTCATTGTGTCCATCCTGGGGTCTGGGGGCTCCATTCTGGGGTCACTGTGTCCATCCCTGTGCTCACTGTGTCCATCCTGGGGTCAGCAACATGGCCCTGGGCAAGTTCAAGGCGGCCCTGAAGGACTATGAGATGGTGAGGAGGGGTTAAATGTGGTCATTGTGTCCATCCTGGGGTCACTGTGTCCATCCCCGGGGACACTGTGTCCATCCTGGGGTCAGCAACATGGCCCTGGGCAAGTTCAAAGCGGCCCTCAAGGACTATGAGATGGTGAGGAGGGGTCTGGGGGCTCCATTCTGGGGTTTGGGGGTCACTGTGTCCATCCTGGGGTCACTGTGTCCATCCTGGGGTCAGCAACATGGCCCTGGGCAAGTTCAAAGCGGCCCTGAAAGACTATGAGATGGTGAGGAGGGGTCTGGGGGGTCAGTCCTGGGGTTTGGGGGTCACTGTGTCCATCCTGGGGTCAGCAACATGGCCCTGGGCAAGTTCAAAGCAGCCCTGAAGGACTATGAGATGGTGAGGAGGGGTTAAATGTGGTCATTGTGTCCATCCTGGGGTCTGGGGGCTCCATTCTGGGGTTTGGGGGTCACTGTGTCCATCCTGGGGTCACTGTGTCCATCCTGTGGTCAGCAACATGGCCCTGGGCAAGTTCAAAGCGGCCCTGAAGGACTATGAGATGGTGAGGAGGGGTCACTGTGTCCATCCTGGGGTCAGGGAGGGGTTAAATGTGGTCACTGTGTCCATCCCTGGGGTCAGTCAGGGTTAGTTGTGGTCAGTGTGTCCATCCTGGGGTCACTGTGTCCATCCTGGGGTCACTGTGTCCATCCTGGGGTCAGCAACATGGCCCTGGGCAAGTTCAAAGCGGCCCTGAAGGACTATGAGATGGTGAGGAGGGGTCTGGGGGGTGTGAGGGGTCATTGTGGACACCCCTGGGGTCACTGTGTCCATCCCCGGGGTCACTGTGTCCATCCCTGGGGTCACTGGTGCTGTCCAGCTGGACGCCACCTACCTGAAGGGGTACTACCGGAGAGCGGCCAGCAACATGGCCCTGGGCAAGTTCAAAGCGGCCCTGAAAGACTATGAGATGGTGAGGAGGGGTCTGGGGGGTCAGTCCTGGGGTCTGGGGGTCACTGTGTCCATCCTGGGGTCACTGTGTCCATCCCCGGGGTCAGTGTGTCCATCCCCGGGGTCACTGTGTCCATCCTGGGGTCAGCAACATGGCCCTGGGCAAGTTCAAAGCGGCCCTGAAGGACTATGAGATGGTGAGGAGGGGTTAAATGTGGTCATTGTGTCCATCCTGGGTCACTGTGTCCATCCTGGGGTCACTGTGTCCATCCCTGTGGTCACTGTGTCCATCCTGGGTCACTGTGTCCATCCCCGGGGTCACTGTGTCCATCCCCGGGGTCACTGTGTCCATCCCTGTGGTCACTGTGTCCATCCTGGGTCACTGTGTCCATCCCCGGGGTCACTGTGTCCATCCCTGTGGTCACTGTGTCCATCCTGTGGTCACTGTGTCCATCCCCGGGGTCACTGTGTCCATCCTGGGGTCACTGTGTCCATCCTGGGGTCAGTAACATGGCCCTGGGCAAGTTCAAAGCGGCCCTGAAAGACTATGAGATGGTGAGGAGGGGTCTGGGGGGTCACTGTGTCCATCCCCGGGGTCACTGTGTCCATCCTGGGTCACTGTGTCCATCCTGGGGTCACTGTGTCCATCCTGGGGTCACTGTGTCCATCCTGGGGTCACTGTGTCCATCCTGGGGTCACTGTGTCCATCCTGGGGTCAGTAACATGGCCCTGGGCAAGTTCAAAGCGGCCCTCAAGGACTATGAGATGGTGAGGAGGGGTCTGGGGGGTCAATCCTGGGGTCTGGGGGTCACTGTGTCCATCCTGGGGTCACTGTGTCCATCCTGGGGTCAGCAACATGGCCCTGGGCAAGTTCAAAGTGGCTCTGAAGGACTATGAGATGGTGAGGAGGGGTTAAATGTGGTCATTGTGTCCATCCTGGGGTCACTGTGTCCATCCTGGGGTCACTGTGTCCATCCCGGGGTCAGTGTGTCCACCCTGGGGTCAGCAACATGGCCCTGGGCAAGTTCAAAGCGGCTCTCAAGGACTATGAGATGGTGAGGAGGGGTTTGATGTTGTCACTGTGTCCATCCTGGGGTCTGGGGGTGCTTGGGGACATCCCTGTGGTCACTGTGTCCATCCCTGTGGTCACTGTGTCCATCCTGGGGTCAGCAACATGGCCCTGGGCAAGTTCAAAGCGGCTCTCAAGGACTATGAGATGGTGAGGAGGGGTTTTGTGTCCATCCTGGGTCAGTGTGTCCATCCCTGGGGTCACTGTGTCCATCCCTGGGGTCAGTCAGGGTTAGTTGTGGTCAGTGTGTCCATCCCCGGGGTCACTGTGTCCATCCTGGGGTCACTGTGTCCATCCCCGGGGTCACTGTGTCCATCCTGGGGTCAGCAACATGGCCCTGGGCAAGTTCAAAGCGGCTCTCAAGGACTATGAGATGGTGAGGAGGGGTCTGGGGGGTCATTCTGGGGTCAGTCAGGGTCAGTTGTGGTCACTGTGTCCATCCCTGGGGTCAGGGAGGGGTTAAATGTGCTCACTGTGTCCATCCTGGGGTCACTGTGTCCATCCTGGGGTCAGGGAGGGGTTAAATGTGCTCACTGTGTCCATCCTGGGGTCAGCAACATGGCCCTGGGCAAGTTCAAAGCGGCTCTGAAAGACTATGAGATGGTGAGGAGGGGTCTGGGGGGTCAATCCTGGGGTCTGGGGGGTCTATCCTGGGGTTTGGAGGTCACTGTGTCCATCCCTGTGGTCAGTGTATTCCCTCTGGGGTCACTGTGTCCATCCTGGGGTCAGGGAGGGGTTAAATGTGCTCACTGTGTCCATCCCTGGGGTCACTGTGTCCATCCTGGGGTCACTGTGTCCATCCCTGGGGTCACTGTGTCCATCCTGGGGTCAGCAACATGGCCCTGGGCAAGTTCAAAGCGGCCCTCAAGGACTATGAGATGGTGAGGAGGGGTCTGGGGGCTCCATTCTGGGGTCTGGGGGGTCAGTCCTGGGGTCTGGGGGTCACTGTGTCCATCCTGGGGTTTGGGGTCCATCCCTGGGGTCACTGTGTCCATCCTGGGGTCACTGGTGCTGTCCAGCTGGACGCCACCTACCTGAAGGGGTATTACCGGAGAGCCGTCAGCAACATGGCCCTGGGCAAGTTCAAAGCGGCTCTGAAAGACTATGAGATGGTGAGGAGGGGTCTGGGGGTCCATCCTGGGGTCAGAGGACACTTAGGGACATCCCTGGGGTCACTGTGTCCATCCTGGGGTCACTGTGTCCATCCTGGGGTCAGTGGAGGCTTGGGGACATTCCATGTCCCCAAGGGGTGTCCCCCCACCCTGAGGGCTGTCCCAGGGATGTCCCAATGATGTCCCCAAGCCCTGAGGGGTGTCTCAGGGGTGTCACACTGTGTCCCAGTGTGTCCCCAAGCCCTGAGGTGTGTCTCAGGTGTGTCCCCAAGCCCTGAGGTGTGTCTCAGGTGTGTCCCCAAGCCCTGAGGTGTGTCTCAGGTGTGTCCCCATGTCCCCGCCCTGGCAGGTGGTGAAGGTGAAGGGATGTCCCAATGATGTCCCCAAGCCCTGAGGGGTGTCTCAGGGGTGTCACACTGTGTCCCAGGGATGTCCCCAAGCCCTGAGGTGTGTCTCAGGTGTGTCCCAGGGGTGTCCCAGGGGTGTCCCAGGGGTGTCCCAGGGGTGTCCCAGGTGTGTCCCAATGATGTCCCCAAGCCCTGAGGGGTGTCCCAGGGGTGTCCCCAGGCCCTGAGGTGTGTCTCAGGTGTGTCTCAGGGGTGTCTCAGGTGTGTCCCCATGCCCCCTGGCAGGTGGTGAAGGTGAGGCCCCATGACAAGGACGCCAAGCTCAAGTTCCAGGAGTGTCCCCAAGCCCTGAGGGCTGTCCCAGGGGTGTCCCAGGGGTGTCCCAATGATGTCCCCAAGCCCTGAGGGGTGTCCCAGGGGTGTCACACTGTGTCCCAATGATGTCCCCAGGCCCTGAGGGGTGTCTCAGGTGTGTCTCAGGTGTGTCTCAGGTGTGTCCCCTGTGTCCCCTGGCAGGTGGTGAAGGTGAAGGGATGTCCCAATGATGTCCCCAAGCCCTGAGGGGTGTCCCAGGTGTGTCCCAGGGGTGTCTCAGGTGTGTCCCCTGTGTCCCCTGGCAGGTGGTGAAGGTGAGGCCCCACGACAAGGACGCCAAGCTCAAGTTCCAGGAGTGTCCCCAGGCCCTGAGGGGTGTCCCAGGGGTGTCCCAGTGATGTCCCAGGGGTGTCACACTGTGTCCCAATGATGTCCCCAAGCCCTGAGGTGTCCCCATGTCCCCTCCCCAGGTGGTGAAGGTGAGGCCCCACGACAAGGACGCCAAGCTCAAGTTCCAGGAGTGTCACCGCATTGTCAAGCAGAAGGCGTTCGAGAGAGCCATCGCCAGTGACGAGCACAAACGCTCCGTGGTCGACTCGCTGGACATCGAGAGCATGAGTGAGACCCCTCCCCAGCCAGCCTGGGGGGTCCTGGGGGGTCCTGGGGGGTCCTGGGTGGGGATGGGGTCACCAGGAGGAGATGGGGGTCACCAGGAGGGTCCCTGGGGTCACCAGGAGGAGATGGGGGTCACCAGGAGGGTCCCTGGGGTCACCAGGAGGGTCCCTGGGGTCATCAGGAGGGGCTGGGGGTCATCAGGAGGGTCCCTGGGGTCACCAGGAGGGTCCCTGGGGTCACCAGGAGGGTCCCTGGGGTCCTCAGGAGGGTCCCTGGGGTCATCAGCAAGAGATGGGGGTCACCAGGAGGGTCACCAAGAGGGGCTGGGGGTCATCAGGAGGGGCTGGGGGTCACCATGAGGGTCCCTGGGGTCACCAGGAGGGTCCCTGAGGTCACCAGGAGGGTCCCTGAGGTCACCAGGAGGAGATGGGGGTCACCAGGGGGGTCACCAAGAGGGGCTGGGGGTCACCAGGAGGGTCCCTGAGGTCACCAGGAGGGTCCCTGAGATCACCAGGAGGGTCCCTGGGGTCACCAGGAGGGGCTGGGGGTCACCAGGAGGGTCCCTGGAGTCACCAGGAGGGTCCCTGGGGTCCTCAGGAGGGGCTGGGGGTCACCAAGAGGGGCTGGGGGTCACCAGGAGGGTCCCTGGGAGGGGCTGGGAGTCATCAGGAGGAGATGGGGGTGATCAGGAGGACATGGGGGTCACCAGGAGGGTCACCAAGAGGGGCTGAGGGTCATCAGGAGGGGCTGGGGGTCATCAGGAGGAGATGGGGGTCACCAGGAGGGTCCCTGGAGTCACCAGGAGGGTCCCTGGGGTCACCAGGAGGGTCCCTGGAGTCACCAGGAGGAGATGGGGGTCACCAGGAGGGTCCCTGGGGTCATCAGGAGGGGCTGGGGGTGATCAGGAGGGTCCCTGGGAGGGGCTGGGGGTCCTCAGGAGGGGGCTGGGGGTTGCCAGGAGGGTCCCTGGAGTCACCAGGAGGAGATGGGGGTCACCAGGAGGGTCCCTGGGGTCATCAGGAGGGTCCCTGGGGTCATCAGGAGGGTCCCTGGGGTCACCAGGAGGGGCTGGGGGTGATCAGGAGGGTCCCTGGGAGGGGCTGGGGGTCCTCAGGAGGGGCTGGGGGTCCTCAGGAGGGTCCCTGAGATCACCAGGAGGGTCCCTGGGGTCCTCAGGAGGGGCTGGGGGTCACCAGGAGGAGATGGGGGTCACCAGGAGGGTCCCTGGGGTCACCAGGAGGGGCTGGGGGTCATCAGGAGGAGATGGGGGTCACCAGGAGGGGCTGGGGGTCACCAGGAGGAGATGGGGGTCACCAAGAGGGTCCTCAGGAGGGGCTGGGGGTCACCAGGAGGGTCATCAGGAGGGGCTGGGGGTCATCAGGAGGGGCTGGGGGTCACCAGGAGGGTCCCTGAGGTCCTCAGGAGGGGCTGGGGGTCACCAGGAGCATCACCAGGAGGGTCCCTGGGGTCTCAGGGGGTTCCTGGGGGTCTCAGGGGGGTCTCTGGGGGTCTCAGGGGGTCTCTGGGGGTCTCAGGGGGGTCTCACACCCCTCTCACCCCTCCCCAGCCATTGAGGATGAGTACAGTGGTCCCAAGGTGGAGGAAGGCAAGGTCACCTTGTCCTTCATGAAGGAGAAACCCTGGGGGTTCCTGGGGGTCTCTGGGGGTCTCAGGGGGTCTCAGGAGGTTTTGGGGGGTCTCAGGGGGTCCCTGGGGGTCTCAGGGGGTTTTGGGGGGGTCTCAGGGGGGTCTCACACCCCTCTCACCCCTCCCCAGCCATCGAGGATGAGTACAGTGGTCCCAAGCTGGAGGAAGGCAAGGTCACCTTGTCCTTCATGGAGGAGAAACCCTGGGGGTCCCTGGGGGTTCCTGGGGGTCTCAGGGGGTTTTGGGGGGTCTCAGGGGGTCTCAGGGGGTCCCTGGGGGTCTCAGGGGGTCTCAGGGGGGTCTCACACCCCTCTCACCCCCCACCAGCCATCGAGGATGAGTACAGTGGTCCCAAGCTGGAGGAAGGCAAGGTCACCTTGTCCTTCATGAAGGAGAAACCCTGGGGTCCCTGGGGGTCTCAGGGGGTTTTGGGGGGTCCCTGGGGGTCTCAGGGGGTTTTGGGGGTCTCAGGGGGTTTTGGGGGGTCCCTGGGGGTCTCAGGAGGTTTTGGGGGGTCCCTGGGGGTCTCTGGGGGTCTCAGGGGGTCTCAGGGGGTCTCAGGGGGGGTCTCACACCCCTCTCACCCCCCTCCAGCCATCGAGGATGAGTACAGTGGTCCCAAGCTGGAGGAAGGCAAGGTCACCTTGTCCTTCATGAAGGAGAAACCCTGGGGGGGTCCCTGGGGGTCTCAGGGGGTTTTGGGGGGTCCCTGAGGGTCTCAGGGGGTTTTGGGGGGGTCTCAGGGGGGTCTCACACCCCTCTCACCCCCCTCCAGCCATCGAGGATGAGTACAGTGGTCCCAAGCTGGAGGAAGGCAAGGTCACCTTGTCCTTCATGAAGGAGCTGATGCAGTGGTACAAGGAGCAGAAGAAGCTGCACAGGAAATGCGCTTATCAGGTTCAAAAAAATGATATCAAATGAGCCCAAAATGAGCCCAAAATGAGCCAAAAAAATGACTCAGAAAACATAAAAATAATGCAAAAAAAAAAAGAAAAAAAATGCACAAAAAAAAGCACAAAAAAACCCCCAAAATGACCAAAAAAACCCTACAAAAACCTAAAAAAATAACCAGAAAAACCTCAGAAAATAAGACCAAAAAATCACAAAGAAAACCTCAAAATATAACACAAAAAAAACCCCAAAAAGCCCAAAAAATAACACAAAAAGTAACACAAATAACCACAAAACAACCCAAAAAATCCCACTAAAAATTATAAAAAAAAACATTAAAAAAAACATAAAAAACCCCCAAAAAATAACCCCCCAAAACCTCCAAAGAAACCCTTTTTAAAAACCCCAAGAAAACAAAAATAAACCCCAAAAAACCCCAAAAAACCCCAAACCTCCCCAAAAAAACCCCAAAAAACCCCAAAAAAACCCCAACCCCCTCCCAAAAAACCCCAAAAAATCCCCCCCAAAAAAACCCCAAAAAACACCCCAAAAAACCACAAAACCCCCCCTAAAAATCCCCAAAAAAGACCAAAAAAACCCAGAAAAAAACCTCAAAAAAATCCCAAAAAAACCCCAAAACCTCCCCTAAAAATCCCCCAAAAAACCCCAAAAAAAGAAACCCCCAAAAAAACCCAAAACCCCCCAAAATCCCCCAAAATCCCCTCTGTGACCCCCCAGATCCTGGTGCAGGTGAAGGAGGTGCTGGCCAAGCTCCCCACCCTGGTGGAGACCACCCTGAAGGAGGTGAGGGCTTAATTAGGGGTTAATTAATTCGGGGTTCATTAGGGGATAATTTGGGGTAATTTTGGGTTAATTTTGGGGTTGATTTGGGGTTGATTTTGGGTTAATTTTGGGGTTGATTTGGGGTTGATTTTGGGTTAATTTTGGGGTTGATTTGGGGTTA
Source organism: Poecile montanus (assembly GCA_038429875.1). Lineage (NCBI taxonomy): Eukaryota > Metazoa > Chordata > Aves > Passeriformes > Paridae > Poecile > Poecile montanus. The sequence goes on along the minus strand of JBBLMP010000050.1, from coordinate 44,645 downwards.
ATTTGGGGTTGATTTTGGGTTAATTTTAGGTTGATTTCAGGCTGATTTTGGGCTGATTTGGGGTGGATTTGGGGTGGATTTGGGGTGAATTTTGGGGTGAATTTTGGGGTTCCCAGACAGAGAAGGTGACGGTGTGCGGCGACACCCACGGACAGTTCTACGTGGATTTTGGGGCTGATTTTGGGGCTGATTTTGGGGTTGATTTTGGGATTGATTTGGGGTTGATTTTGGGGTTGATTTTGGGGTGAATTTTGGGGTGAATTTGGGGTGAATTTTGGGGTTCCCAGACAGAGAAGGTGACGGTGTGCGGCGACACCCACGGACAGTTCTACGTGGATTTTGGGGCTGATTTTGGGGCTGATTTTGGGGTTGATTTGGGATTGATTTGGGGTTGATTTTGGGGTGGATTTGGGGTGGATTTGGGGTGGATTTGGGGTGGATTTGGGGTGAATTTGGGTCAGATTTTGGGGTGAATTTTGGGGTTCCCAGACAGAGAAGGTGACGGTGTGCGGCGACACCCACGGACAGTTCTACGTGGATTTTGGGGCTGATTTTGGGGCTGATTTTGGATCAGATTTTGGTCAGACTTAGGTCAGATTTTGATGCCAGATTTTGGGGTGGATTTGGGGTGAATTTGGGGTGAATTTTGGGGTTCCCAGACAGAGAAGGTGACAGTGTGCGGCGACACCCACGGACAGTTCTACGTGGATTTTGGGGCTGATTTTGGGGTTGATTTTGGTCAGATTTGGATCAGATTTTGGGATTGATTTGGGGTTGATTTGGGGTTGATTTTGGGGTGAATTTGGGGTGAATTTGGGTCAGATTTTGGGGTGAATTTTGGGGTTCCCAGACAGAGAAGGTGACGGTGTGCGGCGACACCCACGGACAGTTCTACGACCTCCTGAACATCTTCGAGCTCAACGGGCTCCCCTCCGAGTCCAACCCTTACGTATCCACCCTGAAGGAGGCTTGGGGACACTTTGGGGACACTTTGGGGACGTTTTTGGGGGGTTTTTGGGGGGTTTTTGTCCTCAACCACTGACAGATTTTCAACGGGGACTTCGTGGACCGCGGCTCCTTCTCGGTCGAGGTCATCCTGACGCTCTTCGGCTTCAAGCTGCTCTACCCCGACCACTTCCACCTGCTCCGAGGTAATTCCAGAAGGTTCCAGAGCCCTGGGGGAGGGTTTGGGGACCCCCTCGGGTGGGTTTGGGGGGGGTGGTGTCCCCACCTTTGTCACCTTTGTCACCTTTGTGTCACCGTGGATCACTATGTGGCAGCGCCTGCTGTGGGGGGTGGATCACTTTTTGGCAGGTCTTGGGGGGGGTTTTGTCACCTTGGGTTGGGGACATCCTTGACCTTTGGGGACATCTTTGACCCCTCTGGGGACATCCCTGTGTCCTCTGGGGACATCTTTGACCCCTCTGGGGACATCCCTGTGTCCTCTGGGGACATCTTTGACCCCTCTGGGGACATCTTTGTGTCCTTTGGGGACATCCCTGACCTTTGGGGACATCTCTGACCCCTCTGGGGACATCCTTGTGTCCTCTGAGGACATCTTTGACCCCTCTGGGGACATCTTTGTGTCCTTTGGGGACATCCCTGACCTTTAGGGACATCTCTGACCTCTCTGGGGACATTCCTGACCCCTCTGGGGACATCCCTGTGTCCTTTGGGGACATCTTTGACCCCTCTGGGGACATCCCTGTGTCCTCTGGGGACATCTTTGTGTCCTCTGGGGACATCCCTGTGTCCTCTGGGGACATCTTTGACCCCTCTGGGGACATCCCTGTGTCCTTTGGGGACATTCCTGACCCCTTGGGGACATCCCTGACCCCTTTGGGGACATCCCTGACCCCTTGGGGACATTCCTGACCCCTTTGGGGACATCCCTGACCCCTTTAGGGACATTCCTGTGCCTTTGGGGACATTCCTGACCTCTCTGGGGACATCCCTGACCCCTCTGGGGACATCCCTGTGTCCTTTGGGGACATCTTTGACCCCTCTGGGGACATCCCTGACCCCTTTGGGGACATCTCTGACCCCTCTGGGGACATCCTTGTGTCCTCTGGGGACATCTTTGACCCCTCTGGGGACATCTTTGTGTCCTCTGGGGACATTCCTGACCCCTCTGGGGACATTCCTGACCCCTCTGGGGACATTCCTGACCCCTTTAGGGACATCCCTGTGTCCTTTGGGGACATCCCTGACCCCTTTGGGGACATCTTTGACCCCTTTGGGGACATCCCTGTGTCCTTTGGGGACATCTTTGACCCCTCTGGGGACATCCCTGTGTCCTTTGGGGACATCCCTGTGTCCTCTGGGGACATCTTTGACCCCTCTGGGGACATCCCTGTGTCCTCTGGGGACATCTTTGACCCCTCTGGGGACATCTTTGTGTCCTTTGGGGACATTCCTGACCTTTGGGGACATTCCTGACCCCTCTGGGGACATTCCTGACCCCTTTGGGGACATCCCTGACCCCTCTGGGGACATCCTGTATCCTTTGGGGACATTCCTGACCCCTTGGGGACATCCCTGACCCCTTTGGGGACATCCCTGACCCCTTTGGGGACATTCCTGACCCCTTTGGGGACATCCCTGACCCCTCTGGGGACATCCTGTATCCTTTGGGGACATCCCTGACCCCTTGGGGACATCCCTGACCCCTTTGGGGACATCTCTGACCTCTTTGGGGACATCCCTGACCCCTTTGGGGACATCCCTGACCCCTTTAGGGACATCTCTGACCTTTGGGGACATTCCTGTGCCCTTTAGGGACATCTCTGACCCCTCTGGGGACATCCCTATGTCCTTTGGGGACATCCCTGACCCCTTGGGGACATCTCTGACCTCTTTGGGGACATCTCTGACCTCTTTGGGGACATCCTGTGTCCTTTGGGGACATTCCTGACCCCTCTGGGGACATCCCTGACCCCTTGGGGACATTCCTGACCCCTCTGGAGACATCCTGTGTCCTCTGGGGACATTCCTGACCCCTCTGGGGACATCTCTGACCCCTTGGGGACATTCCTGACCCCTCTGGGGACATCCCTGTGTCCTTTGGGGTTGGGGACATCTCTGCACCTTTGGGGACATCAGTGTCCCCCCACCCCAATCAGTGTCCCCCTGTCCCTCTCAGTGTCCCCAGACACCCAATCAGTGTCCCCAGTGTCCCCAGTGTCCCCAGGTGTGTCCCCAGTGTCCCCAGGTGTCCCCAGGTGTCCCCAGGTGTCCCCAATGTCCCCGTGTCCCCCAGGTAACCACGAGACAGACAACATGAACCAGATGTACAATGTCCCCAGTGTCCCCAGTGTCCCCAGTGTCCCCAGTGTCCCCAGTGTCCCCAGGTGTCCCCAGTGTCCCCAGGTGTCCCCAGTGTCCCCTGCAGTGTCCCCATGTCCCCAGTGTCCCCAGGTGTGTCCCCAGTGTCCCCAGGTGTCCCCAGGTGTCCCCAATGTCCCCAATGTCCCCAATGTCCCCCAGGTAACCACGAGACAGACAACATGAACCAGATGTACAGTGTCCCCAATGTCCCCAATGTCCCCAGTGTCCCTCAGTGTCCCCAGGTGTGTCCCCAGTGTCCCCAGTGTCCCCAGGTGTGTCCCCAGGTGTGTCCCCAGGTGTGTCCCCAGGTGTCCCCAGGTGTCCCCAATGTCCCCATGTCCCCCAGGGAACCACGAGACAGACAACATGAACCAGATGTACAGTGTCCCAGTGTCCCCAGTGTCCCCAGTGTCCCCAGTGTCCGCAGGTGTCCCCAGTGTCCCCAGGTGTCCCTCAGGTGTCCCCAATGTCCCCAATGTCCCCGTGTCCCCTCAGGTAACCACGAGACAGACAACATGAACCAGATGTACAGTGTCCCCAGTGTCCCCAGTGTCCCCAGTGTCCCCAGTGTCCCCAGTGTCCCCAGGTGTCCCCAGTGTCCCCAGTGTCCCCAGGTGTCCCCAATGTCCCCATGTCCCCCAGGTAACCACGAGACAGACAACATGAACCAGATGTACAGTGTCCCCAGTGTCCCCAGGTGTGTCCCCAATGTCCCCAGGTGTCCCAGTGTCCCCAGTGTCCCCGTGTCCCCCAGGGAACCACGAGACAGACAACATGAACCAGATGTACAGTGTCCCAGTGTCCCCAGGTGTGTCCCCAGTGTCCCCAGTGTCCCCAGGTGTGTCCCCAGTGTCCCCAGGTGTGTCCCCAGTGTCCCCAGGTGTCCCCAGGTGTCCCCAGGTGTCCCCAATGTCCCCAATGTCCCCCAGGTAACCACGAGACAGACAACATGAACCAGATGTACAGTGTCCCCAGTGTCCCCAGTGTCCCCAGTGTCCCCAGTGTCCCCAGGTGTCCCCAAGTGTCCCCAGTGTCCCCAGGTGTGTCCCCAATGTCCCCCAGGGAACCACGAGACAGACAACATGAACCAGATGTACAGTGTCCCAGTGTCCCCAGTGTCCCCAGTGTCCCCAGTGTCCCCAGTGTCCCCAGTGTCCCCAGGTGTGTCCCCAGGTGTCCCCAGTGTCCCCAGGTGTCCCCAATGTCCCCGTGTCCCCCAGGGAACCACGAGACAGACAACATGAACCAGATGTACAGTGTCCCAGTGTCCCCAGGTGTGTCCCCAGTGTCCCCAGTGTCCCCAGGTGTGTCCCCAGTGTCCCCAATGTCCCCAATGTCCCCCAGGTAACCACGAGACAGACAACATGAACCAGATGTACAGTGTCCCCAGTGTCCCCAGTGTCCCCAGTGTCCCCAGTGTCCCCAGTGTCCCCAGGTGTGTCCCCATGTCCCCAGGTGTCCCCAGTGTCCCCAATGTCCCCCAGGGAACCACGAGACAGACAACATGAACCAGATGTACAGTGTCCCCAGTGTCCCCAGTGTCCCCAGTGTCCCCAGGTGTCCCCAGGTGTCCCCAGGTGTCCCCAATGTCCCCAATGTCCCTCAGGGAACCACGAGACAGACAACATGAACCAGATGTACAGTGTCCCCAGTGTCCCCAGTGTCCCCAGTGTCCCCAGTGTCCCCAGTGTCCCCAGGTGTCCCCAGGTGTCCCCAGGTGTCCCCAATGTCCCCAATGTCCCTCAGGTAACCACGAGACAGACAACATGAACCAGATGTACGGCTTCGAGGGCGAGGTGAAGGCCAAGTACACGGCTCAGATGTTCGCGCTCTTCAGCGAGGTCTTCGAGTGGCTCCCGCTGGCCCAGTGCATCAACGGCAAAGTGCTGGTGAGGGGACATGGGGACATGGGGACAGTGCTGGGGACATGGGGACAGTGCTGGGGACATGGGGACAGTGTGGGGACACGGGGGGGACACAGGGACAACGGCAAAGTGCTGGTGAGGGGACACTGGGGACAATGGGGACAGTGCTGGGGACACGGGGATAACGGGGGGACAGTGCTGGGGACACGGGGACAACGGCAAAGTGCTGGTGAGGGGACACTGGGGACATGGGGACACTGGGGGGACAATGGGGACAGTGTGGGGACACCAGGGGGACACGGGGACAACGGCAAAGTGCTGGTGAGGGGACACCGGGGACATGGGGACACTGGGGGGACAATGGGGACAGTGTGGGGACAACGGCAAAGTGCTGGTGAGGGGACATGGGGGGGACAATGGGGACAGTGTGGGGACATGGGGACAGTGTGGGGACACGGGGGGGACACGGGGACAACGGCAAAGTGCTGGTGAGGGGACACCGGGGGGACACTGGGGGGACATGGGGACAGCACTGGGGACAGCGTGGGGACACGGGGGGGACACAGGGACAACGGCAAAGTGCTGGTGAGGGGACACTGGGGACAATGGGGACAGTGTGGGGACAACGGCAAAGTGCTGGTGAGGGGACATGGGGACAATGGGGACAGTGTGGGGACAACGGCAAAGTGCTGGTGAGGGGACACTGGGGACATGGGGACAGTGTGGGGACACGGGGACAGCGTGGGGACACGGGGGGACACGGGGACAACGGCAAAGTGCTGGTGAGGGGACACTGGGGACATGGGGACAGTGTGGGGACACGGGGACAGTGTGGGGACAACGGGGGGACACGGGGACAACGGCAAAGTGCTGGTGAGGGGACACGGGGACAGTGTGGGGACATGGGGACATGGGGACATGGGGACAACGGCAAAGTGCTGGTGAGGGGACACTGGGGGGGACATGGGGACAGCACTGGGGACAGTGTGGGGACACGGGGGGGACACAGGGACAACGGCAAAGTGCTGGTGAGGGGACACTGGGGACAATGGGGACAGTGCTGGGGACATGGGGACAGTGTGGGGACACGGGGGGGACACGGGGACAACGGCAAAGTGCTGGTGAGGGGACACTGGGGGGGACGTGGGGACAGTGTGGGGACACCGGGGGGACACGGGGACAACGGCAAAGTGCTGGTGAGGGGACACTGGGGACAGTGTGGGGACAGTGTGGGGACAACGGCAAAGTGCTGGTGAGGGGACACTGGGGACAATGGGGGGACACGGGGACAGCACTGGGGACAGCGTGGGGACACGGGGGGGACACAGGGACAACGGCAAAGTGCTGGTGAGGGGACACGGGGACAGTGTGGGGACATGGGGACAGCACTGGGGACAGCGTGGGGACACGGGGGGGACACGGGGACAACGGCAAAGTGCTGGTGAGGGGACATGGGGACATGGGGACAGTGCTGGGGACACGGGGACAACGGGGGGGACAGTGCTGGGGACACGGGGATAACGGCAAAGTGCTGGTGAGGGGACACGGGGACAATGGGGACAGTGTGGGGACATGGGGACATGGGGACATGGGGACATGGGGACAGTGTGGGGACAGCGTGGGGACACGGGGGGGACACAGGGACAACGGCAAAGTGCTGGTGAGGGGACATGGGGGGGGACATGGGGACAGTGTGGGGACATGGGGACAGTGTGGGGACACTGCAGGGACAGTGCTGGGGACACGGGACAACGGGGGGACAGTGCTGGGGACACGGGGACAACGGCAAAGTGCTGGTGAGGGGACACTGGGGAGACACTGGGGACAGTGTGGGGACAGTGTGGGGACACTGGGGGGACACGGGGATAACGGCAAAGTGCTGGTGAGGGGACACTGGGGACATGGGGACACTGGGGGGACACGGGGACAACAGCAAAGTGCTGGTGAGGGGACATGGGGACAATGGGGGGACACGGGGACAGCACCGGGGACAGCGTGGGGACACGGGGGGGACACGGGGACAACGGCAAAGTGCTGGTGAGGGGACACCGGGGGGACAGCGGGGGGGACACGGGGACACTGTGGGGACAGCGGGGAGGGGACGGTGACACCGTGGGGACAGCGTTGGGATCACTATCTGGCAATAGCCATTGGTCCCCATGGAGCTTTATTTGGCACTGTGGCTCACTATCTGGCAGCGCCCATAGATTGGAATGGCTCCCTTTTTGGCAGCACCCACAAAATGGGGGGCGGGGGGGGGGGGGTTTGTCCCCCCCCCAATGTCCCCAATGTCCCCCCAATGTCCCCAATGTCCCCAGTGTCCCCCCCAATGTCCCCAATGTCCCCAATGTCCCCAGTGTCCCCATTGTCCCCAATGTCCCCCCAATGTCCCCCTCAATGTCCCCAATGTCCCCAATGTCCCCAATGTCCCCAATGTCCCCAATGTCCCCAATGTCCCCAATTGTCCCCATTGTCCCCAATCCCCCAATGTCCCCTCAATGTCCCCAATGTCCCCTCAATGTCCCCAATTGTCCCCATTGTCCCCAATGTCCCCCCAATGTCCCCAATGTCCCCTCATTGTCCCCCCAATGTCCCCAATTGTCCCCAATGTCCCCTCAATGTCCCCAATGTCCCCAATGTCCCCCCAATTGTCCCCAATGTCCCCTCAATGTCCCCAATGTCCCCAATGTCCCCTCATTGTCCCCTCAATGTCCCCAATGTCCCCTCAATGTCCCCAATGTCCCCAATGTCCCCTCATTGTCCCCTCAATGTCCCCAATGTCCCTCAGTGTCCCCAGTGTCCCCAATGTCCCCCCAATTGTCCCCAATGTCCCCAATTGTCCCCAATGTCCCCTCAATGTCCCCAATGTCCCCCCAATGTCCCCAATGTCCCCAATGTCCCCCCAATGTCCCCAATTGTCCCCAATGTCCCCCCAGATCATGCACGGGGGTCTCTTCAGCGAGGACGGCGTCACCCTCGATGACATCCGCAAGATCGAGCGGAACCGGCAGCCCCCAGACTCAGGTGGGACCCCTCCCCAAAATGTCCCCAAAATGTCCCCAAAGTGTCCCCAAAATGTCCCCAAAATGTCCCCAAAGTGTCCCCAAAGTGTCCCCAAGGTGTCCCCGAGGGGAGGGGCTGAGCTGTGACCCCACCCCTCACCGATGTCCCCTCCCCCAGGGCCGATGTGTGACCTGCTGTGGTCGGACCCCCAACCCCAGGTGAGCTGTGACCCCAAATGTCCCCAAATGTCCCCAAATGTCCCCAAATGTCCCCAAATCCTGTCCATGAGGTCCTGGGGGTGTCCCCTGCCCTGTCCCCAATGTCCTGGGGGTGTCCCCAAATGTCCCCAAATCCTGGGGGTGTTTCCAAGGTCCTGGGGACGTCCCCAATGTCCCCAATGTCCCCCAATGTCCCTGATCCCCCCAATGTCCCCAAGTGTCCCCAATGTCCCCAATCCCCCCAATGTCCCCGATGTCCCCTGATGTCCCCAATGTCCCCAGAATGGCCGCTCAGTCAGCAAGAGGGGGGTCAGCTGCCAGTTTGGCCCCGATGTCACCAATGTCCCCAATGTCCCCCAATGTCCCCAATGTCCCCAATGTCCCCAATGTCCCCAATCCCCCCAATGTCCCCAATCCCCCCAATGTCCCCAATGTCCCCAATGTCCCCAGAATGGCCGCTCAGTCAGCAAGAGGGGGGTCAGCTGCCAGTTTGGCCCCGATGTCCCCAATGTCCCCAATGTCCCCAATATCCCCAATGTCCCCAATGTCCCCTGATGTCCCCAATGTCCCCAATGTCCCCAATCCCCCCAATGTCCCCAATGTCCCCAATGTCCCCAGTGTCCCCAATGTCCCCAATGTCCCCAAGTGTCCCCAAATGTCCCCAATGTCCCCAGAATGGCCGCTCAGTCAGCAAGAGGGGGGTCAGCTGCCAGTTTGGCCCCGATGTCACCAATGTCCCCAATGTCCCCAATGTCCCCGACCCCCCCAATGTCCCCAATGTCCCCAATCCCCCCAATGTCCCCAATGTCCCCAATGTCCCCAATGTCCCCAATGTCCCCAGAACGGCCGCTCAGTCAGCAAGAGGGGGGTCAGCTGCCAGTTTGGCCCCGATGTCACCAATGTCCCCAATGTCCCCAATGTCCCCGACCCCCCCAATGTCCCCAATGTCCCCAATCCCCCCAATGTCCCCAATGTCCCCAATGTCCCCAATGTCCCCAATGTCCCCAGAATGGCCGCTCAGTCAGCAAGAGGGGGGTCAGCTGCCAGTTTGGCCCCGATGTCACCAAGCGCTTCCTGGAGCGGAACCACCTGGAGCTCATCATCCGCAGCCACGAGGTCAAGCCCGAGGGCTACGAGGTGGCCCACGATGGCCGCTGTGTCACCGTCTTCTCCGCCCCCAACTACTGGTGAGGGACACCAGGGGACACTTGGGGACACCGCCATGGTCCCCTGGGTGTCACCTGGGCCGTGTTGTCCGCGTGGTTTTGTCCCCAAGTGTCCACAAGTGTCCCCAAATGTCCCGCCCCTGGTGGTTCCTCAGCCTTGGTGGCCCATGAGGGTTGTGCTGTGATGGCCCCAGGTGGCCCCAAATGTCCCCAAGTGTCCCCAAATGTCCCGTCCCTGGTGGTTCCTCAGCCTTGGTGGCCCATGAGTGCCCTGCTCTGATGTCCCCAAGTGTCCCCAGATGTCCCCAAGTGTCCCATCCCTGGTGGTTCCTCAGCCTTGGTGGCCCATGAGGGTTGTGCTGTGATGGCCCCAGGTGGCCCCAAATGTCCCCAAGTGTCCCCAGATGTCCCCAGATGTCACCAAGTGTCCCCAGGTGTCCCATCCCTGGTGGTTCCCCAGCTCAGTGACCCATGGGGGTTGTGCTCTGATGTCCCCAAGTGTCCCCAGATGTCCCCAAGTGTCCCATCCCTGGTGGTCCCTCAGCCTTGGTGGCCCATGAGTGCCATGCTCTGATGGCCCCAAGTGTCCCCAGATGTCCCCAAGTGTCCCCAGATGTCACCAAATGTCCCCAAGTGTCCCCAGATGTCCCCAAGTGTCCCATCCCTGGTGGTCCCTCAGCCTTGGTGGCCCATGAGTGCCATGCTCTGATGGCCCCAAGTGTCCCCAGATGTCCCCAAGTGTCCCCAGATGTCACCAAATGTCCCCAAGTGTCACCAAATGTCCCCAGATGTCCCCAAGTGTCCCGTCCCTGGTGGTTCCCCACCCTTGGTGACCCACGGGGGTTGTGCTGTGATGTCCCCAAGTGTCCCCAGATGTCCCCAAGTGTCCCCAGATGTCACCAAGTGTCCCCCAATGTCCCCCAATGTCCCCCAATGTCCCCTGCAGTGACCAGATGGGCAACAAGGGCTCCTACATCCACCTGCGGGGCAGCGACCTCCGCCCCGACTTCCACCAGTTCACAGCAGTGGTGAGTCTGGGGGCTCCGGGACCCCCAAAATCCAACCCAGGGACCCCAAAATCCAACCCGGGGACCCCAAAAACCCCCCAGGGACCCCAAAAACCCCCCAGGGACCCCAAAATCCAACCCTGGGACCCCCAAAATCCAACCTGGGGACCCCAAAAACCCCCCAGGGACCCCCAAAATCCAACCTGGGGACCCCAAAAACCCCCCAGGGACCCCCAAAATCCAACCTGGGGACCCCAAAAACCCCCCTGGGACCCCAAAACCCCCCCAGGGACCCCCAAAATCCAACCTGGGGACCCCAAAAAACCCCCCAGGGACCCCCAAAATCCAACCCGGGGACCCCAAAAACCCCCCAGGGACCCCCAAAATCCAACCTGGGGACCCCAAAAACCCCGCCAGGGACCCCCAAAAATCCTGGGAGGTCTCAAATTTATGGGGAGGGGTCCCAGGGGTTTTTTGGGGGGGGTCTCAGGGGTTTTTTGGGAGGGGTCTCAGGGTTATTTTGGGGAGGGGTCTCAGGGTTATTTTGGGGAGGGGTCTCAGGGTTGTTTAGGGGGGGTCTCAGGGTTATTTTGGGGAGGGGTCTCAGGGTTGTTTCGGGGGGGTCTCAGGGTTATTTTGGGGAGGGGTCTCAGGGTTGTTTCGGGGGGGTCTCAGGGTTGTTTCGGGGGGGTCTCAGGGGTTTTTTGGGGAGGGGTCCCAGGGGTTTTTTGGGGAGGGGTCTCAGGGGTTTTTTGGGGAGGGGTCCCAGGGGTTTTTTGGGGAGGGGTCTCAGAGGTTTTTGGGGGGGATTTTTAGGGGTCTCACCTTTATGGGGAACAATCCCAGGGTTGTTTTTTGGGGAGGGGTCTCAGGGGTTTCTTGGGGAGGTCTCAGGGGTTTTTTGGGGAGGGGTCTCAGGGTTGTTTCGGGGGGGTCTCAGGGTTATTTTGGGGAGGGGTCTCACCTTTTATCCACCTCCATATTTTTTGGGGGGGGGAGGGGGCTCAACCTCTCTCCATGCCATAAATTCGGGGTGTGGGGGGGGGACTTCAAGAGACCCCCAAACCCCCCCCAAAACCCCCCAAAAACCCCCAAAAACCCCCCAAAACCCCCCAAAACCCCCCAAAACCCCCCCAAAACCCCCCCTGACCCCCCCTTTTCCCCCTCCCCAGCCTCACCCCAACGTCAAGCCCATGATGTACGCGAACACCCTCCTGCAGCTGGGCATGATGTGACGACCCCTCCCCAAATAACGACCCCCAGGACCCCCCCGGGACCCCCCCAGGACCCCCCCAGGGGGGTTTTAATCTATTGGAAAGATTGTATTTATTCCCCTCCCCCACCCGCCCCCAGTGCTCCCAGTGCTCCCAGTTTGGGGCTGGGGGCGGCGCCTCCCCGGGGGGGTTTTGGGGAGGGGGGAGGGGTTTGGGGGTGGGGGAGGGGCTGGGAATTGGGGGGAGGGGGTTGGGTGCCGCCCCTCCCCCCTCCCCCCTTCCCCTCCCCCCCCCGCCGTGCGGTTTTACCATCTCTGTAATTAATTAATCACGGTCAATAAAGTTAATTAAAAGTCGGTGAGGGGTGGGGTTAAGGGGGTCTTCATTGGGGACCCCCAAAATCCTCACTGGGGACCCCCAAAATTCACCCAAGGACCCCCAAAATTCACCCAGGGACCCCAAATCTTCACTGGGGACCCCCAAAGTTCACTCAAGGAGCCCAAAATTCACCCAGAGACCCCCAAAGTTCATCCAGGGACCCCCAAAATTCAGCCAGGGGCCCCCAAAATTCACCCAGGGACCCCAAAATTCACCCAGGGACCCCCAAAGTTCATCCAAGGACCCCCAAAGTTCATCCAGGGACCCCCAAAATTTATCCAGGGACCCCAAAATTCACCCAGGGACCCCAAAATTCAGCCAGGGACCCCAAAATTCTCACTGGGGACCCCCAAAATTCACCCAGGGACCCCAAAATTCATCCAGGGACCCCAAAATCCTCACTGGGGACCCCCAAAATTCACTGGGGACCCCCAAAGTTCACCCAAGGAGCCCAAAATTCACCCAGGGACCCCCAAAGTTCACCCAGGGACCCCCAAAGTTCATCCAGGGACCCCAAAATCCTCACTGGGGACCCCCAAAATTTATCCAGGGACCCCAAAGTTCACCCAGGGACCCCCAAAATTCACCCAAGGAGCCCAAAATTCACCCAAGGAGCCCAAAAGTTCACCCAGGGACCCCCAAAATTCATCCAGGGACCCCAAAATTCTCACTGAGGGTCCCCAAAATTTATCCAGGGACCCCAAAATTCATCCAGGGACCCCCAAAGTTCACCCAAGGAGCCCAAAATTCATCCAGGGACCCCCAAAATTTATCCAGGGACCCCAAAATTCACCCCGGGACCCCCAAATTCAGCCAGGGATCCCAGCCAATAGGAGAGCGGAGCGCCCCGTCAATCACGCCGCTCAGCCAATAGGAGAGCGGAGCGCTTCTGTCAGTCACGCCTCACAGCCAATAGGAGAGCGGAGCGCTTCCGCTGGTCCCGCCCCCCGCCCGCGATCGGCGGTCGGGTCCGAAAGCGCTCGGAATGCTCCCAAATTCCATCAAAATTATCCCAAAATTCCATCGGAATGGCCCCAAATTCCATCGGAATTATCCCAAATCACATCGGAAAGACACAAAATCCCCTCAGAATCATCAAAATCCCGTCGGAATGAGCCCAAATCCTGCGGGAATGACCCAAAATCCCGTCGGAATCAGCCCAAATCACACCGGATTTACCCAAAATCCGTTCAGAATGACCCCAAATTCCATCGGAATGACCCAAATCACACCAAGATGACCCCAAATTCCATCAGAATGACACCAAATCATGTCAGAACGACCCAAAATTCCATCGGAATTGCCCAAATCACAGCAGAATAACCCAAAATCCCGCCGGAATTATCCAAAATCACATCGGGATGAGCCCAAATCACATCGGATTTACCCAAAATCCATCAAAATGACCCCAAATCCCCTCAAAATGACCCAAAATTCCATCAGAATGACCAAAATTCCATCAGAAAGGTTCGAAACTCCATCGGACGGACCCAAAACCCCCCCGAAAATGCCAAAATCCCCTCAAAAGGACCCAAAATCCCCTGAAAGGACCCAAAATCCCCTGAAAGGACCCAAAATCCCCCCCGAAAGGTCCAAAATCGCCCTGAAAGGACCCAAAATCCTCTCGGAGGGGTCTCGGAACCCCCTGAAAGGACCCAAAATCCCCTGAAAGGACCCAAAATCCCCTGAAAGGACCCAAAATATTCTGGGAGGGGTCGGGACCCCCTGAAAGGACCCGAAATCCCCTCAGAAAGTCCAAAATCACCTTGAAAGGACCCAAAATCGCCCTGAAAGGACCCAAAATCCTCTCGGGGGCGTCTCGGACACCCCTGAAAGGACCCAAAATAATCTGGGGAGGGTCCAAAATCGCCCTGAAAGGACCCAAAATCCCCTGGGGAGGGTCCGAAATCGCCTGGGAGGGGTCGGGACCCCCTGAAAGGACCCAAAATCCCCCCCGAAAGGTCCAAAATCGCCCTGAAAGGACCCGAAACCCCCTGGGGAGGGTCCGAAACTGCCTTAAAAGGACCCGAAACCCCCTCGGAGGGTCCGAAATCCCCTGGGGAGGGTTCGGACCCCCTGAAAAGACCCGGAATCCCCTGAAAGGACCCAAAATCCCCTGAAAGGACCTGAAATCCCCCCCGAAAGGTCCAAAATCGCCCTGAAAGGACCCGAAACCCCCTGGGAGGGGTCGGGACCCCCTGAAAGGACCCAAAATCCTCTCGGAAAGGTCCAAAATCGCCCTGAAAGGACCCGAAACCCCCTCGGGGGGGTCTGAAGCCCCGGGATGAGCCTGAAGCCCCTCAGGAGGGTCCGAAGCCCCCCCTATAGCCCCTATAGCTCACCCCACATCCCCTATAGCCCCCCATAGCCCCCTATAGCCCCGCCCACATCCCCTATAGCCCCCCTATAGGCCCCCCCACATCCCCTATAGCCCCCTATAGCCCCCCCCACATCCCCTATAGCCCCCTATAGGCCCCCCCACATCCCCTATAGCTCCCTATAGCCCCCCATAGCCCCTCCCACATCCCCCATAGCCCCGCCCACATCCCCCACATCCCCTATAGCCCCCTACATCCCCCATAGCCCCCATTACATCCCCTATAGCCCCCCCATATCCCCCTATAGCCCCCCCACATCCTCCCTATAGCCCCCCCCACATCCTCCCTATAGCCCTATAACTCACCCCCATCCCCCTATAGCCCCCCCTATAGCCCCCATTACATCCCCTATATCCCCCATATCCCCCCATTACATCCCCCTATATCCCCCTATATCCCCCTATATCCCCCTATATCCCCCCGTATCCCCCCGTATCCCCCCATATCCCCCCCATATCCCCCTATATCCCCCTATATCCCCCTATAGCCCCCTATATCCCCCCATAGCCCCCCATATCCCCCCATACCCCCCTATATCCCCCCATATCCCCCCATATCCCCCTATATCCCCCCATATCCCCCATATCCCCCTATATCCCCCTATATCCCCCCCATATCCCCCTATATCCCCCCATATCCCCCCGTGGCCCCGCCCCGGCCCCGCCCCCGTTCCGCGCATGCGCAGAGCGCCGGGCCCATCCCGCGGCCGCGGACCCGCCGGTACCGGGGGAGGGGGGGGGAGGGGAGGGAGCGGAATTTGGGGAGGGGTCGGGAGCGGGGGAGGGGAGGAGCGGAATTTGGGGAGGGGTCGGGAGCGGGGGGGGCGGGGGGGGGCGCTCCCGGTGCCCGCCGGCCCCGGCCCGAGCTCCCTGCGCATCCCTCGGGCCCGGTTTGGGGAGGGGAGGGGGGGAATCATCCTGACGCCCCCTCCCCAAATTCCCCCCATCCCGAATCCC
The DNA here is from genome assembly GCA_038429875.1 of Poecile montanus. Classification (NCBI taxonomy): domain Eukaryota; kingdom Metazoa; phylum Chordata; class Aves; order Passeriformes; family Paridae; genus Poecile; species Poecile montanus. Next base: position 29,133 of record JBBLMP010000050.1, on the reverse strand, counting down.
CCTCCCCAAATTCCCCATCCCGAATCCCCCTCCCCAAATTCCCCCCATCCCGAATCCCCCTCCCCAAATTCTCCATCCCCAAATTCCTCAAATCCCCCTCCCCAAATTCCCCATCCCAAATTCCCCCATCCGAATCCCCCTCCCCAAATTCCCCCATCCCCAAATCCCCCTCCCAAATCCCCCTCCCCAAATCCCCCTCCCCAAATTCCCCATCCCGAATCCCCCTCCCCAAATTCCCCTCCCCAAATTCCCCATCCCAAATCCCCCTCCCCAAATTCTCCCCATCCCGAATCCCCCTCCCCAAATCCCCCTCCCCAAATTCTCCATCCCCAAATTCCCCATCCCAAATTCCCCCTCCCCAAATCCCCCTCCCCAAATCCCCCTCCCCAAATTCCCCCATCCCGAATCCCCCTCCCCAAATTCCCCTCCCCAAATTCCCCCTCCCCAAATCCCCCTCCCCAAATTCTCCATCCCCAAATTCCCCCATCCCGAATCCCCCATCCCAAATCCCCCTCCCCAAATTCCGGGGCACCCCCATCTCCATCCCTCCCCTGCATCCCGGGGACCCCTCCCCATTCCCGGGGACCCCTCCCCTCCCCAAATCCCCTCCCCAAATTCCCTCCCCAAATTCCCCCCTCCCCAAATCCCCCTCCCCAAATTCCCCAAATTCCCCTCCCTAAATTCCGTCTCCAAATCCCCCTCCCCAAATTCCCCCTCCCAAATCCCCTCCCCAAATTCCCCATCCCAAATCCCCCTCCCCAAATTCCCCATCCCCAAATTCCCCTCCCCAAATCCCCCTCCCCAAATCCCCCTTCCCAAATCCCCTCCCAAATTCCCCCTCCCCAAATCCCCCTCCCCAAATTCCCCAAATTCCCCTTCCCAAATCCCCCTCCCCAAATTTCCCATCCCCAAATTCCCCCTCCCCAAATCCCCTCCCCAAATTCCCCATCCCCAAATTCCCCATCCCAAATCCCCCTCCCCAAATTCCCGGGGACGAATCCGCATTGCCGGCGACCCCTCCTCATCCTGGGGACCCCTCCCCAATTCCCGGGGACCCCTCCCCATCCAAATCCCCCTCCCCAAATTCCCGGGGCACCCCCATCTCCATCTCTCCCCTGCATCCCGGGGACCCCTCCCCATTCCCGGGGACCCCTCCCCTCCCCAAATCCCCCTCCCCAAATTCCCCCTCCCCAAATTCCCCAAATTCCCCTCCCTAAATTCCGTCTCCAAATCCCCCTCCCCAAATTCCCCAAATTCCCCTCCCTAAATTCCTTGTCTCCAAATCCCCCTCCCCAAATCCCCCTCCCCAAATCCCCTCCCCAAATTCCCCCATCCCGAATCCCCCTCCCCAAATTCCCCATCCCCAAATCCCCCTCCCCAAATTCCCCTCCCCAAATCCCCCTCCCCAAATCCCCCTCTCCAAATCCCCCTCCCCAAATTTCCTATCCCAAATCCCCCTCCCCAAATCCCCCTCTCCAAATTCCCCATCCCCAAATCCCCCTCCCCAAATCCCCCTCCCCAAATTCCCAAATTCCCCCTCCCTAAATTCCCTGTCTCCAAATCCCCCTCCCCAAATTCCCCCTCCCCAAATTCCCCTCCCCAAATTCCCCCTCCCCAAATTCCGCCATCCCAAATTCCCCCTCCCCAAATCCCCTCCCCAAATCCCCTCCCCCCCTCCCCAAATTCCCCAAATCCCCCTCCCCCAAATCCCCCTCCCCAAATTCCCTCCCCAATTCCCCCTCCCCAAATCCCCTCCCCAAATTCCCCATCCCCAATTCCCCCTCCCCAAATCCCCCTCCCCAAATCCCCCCTCCCCAAATTCCCCTCCCCAAATTCCCCAAATCCCCCTCCCCAAACTCCCCCCTCCCCCTTTCCCCTGTTCCCCCCCCTCCTCACCCGAACTGGGGAGGGGTCCGGGGGTCTCCCCACCCCCCCAGACGCCCCCCGTGCCCCCTCCCCAGGTGTGAGGATGACGAAGGAGCGCGGGGGGGACCCCCCGGCGGGGGGGGCGCCGCCCCCAGACCCCCCCAGCCGGTGGTGGAGCGGCGCAAGAAGCCAATGGTTCACCCCGCAGCCCCCGCCCCCCTGCCCAAGGACTACGGTGAGACCCCCGCCCCAAAATCGGACCCCTCCCCTAATTCCAGGGGCTCAGAATGGGACCCCCTCCCCAGATTCCCAAGTCTCAGAAAGGGACCCCCTCCCCTAATTCCAGTGGCTCAAAATGGGACCCCTCCCCTAATTCCAAAGCCCCATAAAAGGAACCCCCTCCCCAAAATCCGAAGTCTCAAAAAGGGACCCCTCCCCAAATTCCCAAGTCTCAAAAAGGGATCCCCCTCCCCTAATTCCAGGGGGCTCAAAAAGGGACCCCCTCCCCTAATTCCAGTGGCTCAAAATGGACCCCTCCCCAAATTCCAAAGTCTCAAAAAGGGACCCCCCCTCCCCAAATTCCAAAGCCCCATAAAAGGGATCCCTCCCCAAAATCTGAAGTCTCAAAAAAGGGACCCCTCCCCAAATTCCCAAGTCTCAAAAAGGGACCCCTCCCCAAATTCCAGTGTCTCAAAATGGGACCCCCTCCCCTAATTCCTATGGCTCAAAAAGGGACCCCTCCCCAAATTCCAAAGCCCATAAAAGAGACCCTCTCCCCTAATTCCAGTGTCTCAAAAAGGGACCCCTCCCCAAAATCCCCTCCAGAGCTCCCAGGATCGCCTCACGACCCCTCAAATCCCCCAAATCCCCCCTAAATCCCACCCAGAACCTCCCCAAACCTCGCTCAGGACCCCCCAATCCCCCTCAGGACCCCTCAGAACCCCCCCAAATCCCCCCCAGGATCCCCCAAATCCCCCTCAGATCCCCCCAAATCCCCCCCAGGACCCCCCAGATCCCCCTCAGGACCCTCAGAACCCCCCAAATCCCCCTCAGGACCCCTCAAAGCCCCCTCAGATCCCCCCAAATCCCCCCCAGGACCCCCAAGACCCCCTGAAACCCCCTCCCCAATATCCCCCCACCCCAGCTTTCACCTTTTTCGACCCCAACGACGCGGCGTGCCGCGAGATCCTGCTGGACCCCCGCACCACGGTGCCGCAGCTCTTCGCCATCCTCCGGCAGTGGGTGCCGCAGGTGCAGCACAGCGTGGACATCATCGGCAATGAGGTGGGTCTGGGGGCTTCCTGGGGGGATTTTGGGGGTCCTGAGGGGATTTGGGGGGGATTTGGGGGGGTTTCGGGGGGGCTCCTCCGGCAGTGGGTGCCGCAGGTGCAGCACAGCATGGACGTCATCGGCAACGAGGTGGGTCTGGGGGCTTCTGGGGGGATTTTGGGGGGTCTTGAGGAGTCCTGAGAGGGTCTTGAGTAGATTTTGGGGGGGTCCTGGGGGGATTTTGGGGGGTCTTCAGGGGATTTGGGGGGATTTTGGGGGGATTTGGGGGTGTTTGGGGGGGCTCCTCCGGCAGTGGGTGCCGCAGGTGCAGCACAGCGTGGACATCATCGGCAACGAGGTGGGTCTGGGGGCTTCTGGGGGGATTTTGGGGGGTCCTGAGGAGTCCTGAGGGGGTCTTGAGTAGATTTTAGGGGGTCCTGAGGGGTCCTGGGGGGATTTGGGGGGATTTTGGGGGGATTTGGGGGGAGTTTGGGGGGGCTCCTCCGGCAGTGGGTGCCGCAGGTGCAGCACAGCGTGGACATCATCGGCAACGAGGTGGGTCTGGGGGCTTCTGGGGGGATTTTGGGGGGTCTTGAGGAGTCCTGAGAGGGTCTTGAGTAGATTTTGGGGGGTCCTGGGGGGATTTTGGGGGGGTCTTCAGGGGATTTGGGGGGGTCCTGGGGGGGATTTTGGGGTGTTTTGGGGGGGCTCCTCCGGCAGTGGGTGCCGCAGGTGCAGCACAGCGTGGACGTCATCGGCAATGAGGTGGGTCTGGGGGCTTCTGGGGGGATTTTGGGGGGTCCTGGGGGGTCCTGAGAGGGTCTTGAGTGGATTTTGGGGGGTCCTGAGGGGTCCTGGAGGGGTTTGGGGGGGTCCTGGGGGGGGTTTTGGGGGGCTCCTCCGGCAGTGGGTGCCGCAGGTGCAGCACAGCGTGGATGTGATCGGCAACGAGGTGGGTCTGGGGGCTTCTGGGGGGTCCTGAGGGGATTTGGGGGGTCTTGAGGGGATTTTGGGGGGTCCTGAGGGAGTTTCAGGATGTCTTGAGTGAATTTTGGTGTGTCCCGAGGGGATTTTTGGGGGTCCCGAGGGGCGTTTTTGGGGGTCCCCGAGTGGATTTTGGGGGTCCTGAGTGGATTTTTGGGGGGTCCCGAGTGGATTTTGGGGGGTCCCGAGTGGATTTTGGGGGGTCCTGAGGGGTTTTTGGGGGGTCCTGAGGGGGTTTTTTGGGGGGGTCCCCGAGTGGATTTTGGAGTGTCCTGAGTGAATTTTTGGGGCTCCCGAGTGGATTTTGGAGGGTCCTGAGGGGTTTTTTGGGGGTCCCCGAGTGGATTTTGGAGGGTCCTGAGGGGTTTTTGGGGGGTCCCGAGGGGTTTTTGGGATGTCCTGGGTGAATTTTGGGGTGTCTTGGGTTGATTTTGGGGGTCCCGAGGTGTTTTTGGGGGTCCCGAGTGGATTTTTGGGGGTCCCGAGGTGTTTTTGGGGGTCCCTGGGGCGTTTTGGGGGTCCCCAGGTGAGCGGGAGGTGTCCCCGGGGCAGATCCTGCGCCGCGGGTGCCACGTGGACGACAGGGACGGGACTGACGGACATGACCCTGCTGCACTACGCCTGCAAGGCCGGGGCCCACGGCGTGGGTGAGGGTCCCCAAGTGTCCCCAGGGGGTCCCCAAATGTCCCCCAAATGTCCCCAAGTGTCCCCAAGTGTCCCCAAGTGTCCCCAAATGTCCCAGGTGTCCCCAGGTGTCCTCAAATGTCCCCAGGGGGGTCCCCAAATGTCCCCAGGGGGTCTCCAGGTGTCCCCAAATGTCCCCCAGGGGGTCCCCAAATATCCCCAAATGTCCCCCAGGGGGTCCCCAGGTGTTTTCAAGGTGTCCCCAAATGTCCCCAGGTGTCCCCAAGGGGTTCTCAGGTGTCCCCAAATGTCCCCAAGGGGGTCCCAAATGTCCCCAAGGTGTCCCCAAATGTCCCCAGGGGGTCCCCAGGTGTCCCCAGGGGGTCCCCAAATGTCTCCAGGTATCCCCAGGTTACTTCAAGGTGTCCCCAGCTGTCCCCAAGGGGTCCCCAGGTGTCCCCAGTGTCCCCAGGTGTCCCCAAGGGGGTCCCCAGGTGTCCCCAGGTGTGTTCCAGGCGTGTTCCAGGCTGGGTTCTAGATCGGGTTCTAGACTCGGTTCTAGAGCGGTTCTAGACTCGGTTCTAGATCGGGTTCTAGACTGGGTTCTAGAGCGGTTCTAGATTGTTCTAGAGCGGTTCTAGACTCGGTTCTAGAGTGGTTCTAGATCGGGTTCTAGATCGGGTTCTAGACTGGGTTCCAGGTGTCCCCCAGCTGTCCCCAGGTATCCCCAGCTGTCCCCAGGTGTCCCCAGGTGATCTGGTGGCCGCTGTCCATCTGTCCCATGTCCCCCAGGTGTCCCCAGCTGTCCCCAGGTGTGTCTCAGGTGTCCCCAGGTGTCCCCAGGTGTGTCTCAGGTGTCCCCAGTGTCCCCAGATGTCCCCAGGTGACCCCGCGGCCGCTGTCCGTCTGTCCCCCAGGTGTCCCCAGGTGTCCCTCACCTGTCCCTGCCCTGTGTCCAGGTGACCCTGCGGCCGCTGTCTGTCTGTCCTGTGTCCCCAGGTGACCCTGTCCCTGTCCCTCCCCTGTCCCCAGGTGACCCCATGGCCGCTGTCTGTCTGTCCCGTGTCCCCAGGTGTCCCCAGGTGTCCCCAAGGTGTCCCTCCCCTGTCCCCAGGTGTGTCCCCAGGTGTCCCCAGGTGTCCCTCACCTGTCCCCAGGTGTGTCCCCAGGTGTCCCCAGGTGTCCCCTCACCTGTCCCTGCCCTGTCCCCAGGTGACCCTGCGGCCGCTGTCCGTCTGTCCCCATGTCCCCAGGTGTCCCCAGGTGTGTCCCCCAGGTGTCCCCAGGTGTCCCCAGGTGTCCCTCACCTGTCCCTGTCCCCAGGTGACCCCGCGGCCGCTGTCTGTCTGTCCCCAGGTGTCCCCAGGTGTCCCCAGGTGTCCCTAGGTGTCCCTCACCTGTCCGTCTGTCCCCAGGTGTCCCCAGGTGTCCCTCACCTGTCCCTGTCCCCAGGTGACCCCCGCGGCCGCTGTCCGTCTGTCCCCAGGTGTCCCCAGGTGTCCCCAGGTGTGTCCCCAGGTGTCCCCAGGTGTCCCTCACCTGTCCGTCTGTCCCCAGGTGTCCCCAGGTGTCCCCCAGGTGTCCCTCACCTGTCCCCAGGTGTCCCTCACCTGTCTGTCCGTCTGTCCCCAGGTGACCCCGCGGCCGCTGTCCGTCTGTCCACGCGCCTGCTGGCCCTGGGGTGGTGACGCGGGGCTGCGCAGCCGCTGGACGCACATGAACGCTCTGCACTACGCCGCCTACTTCGATGTCCCCGAGCTCATCCGCACCCTGCTGCGCGCCGCTGCGCCCCGAGGTGAGCAGGGATATCGCGATAGAGCCCCCCATGTCGCGATAGACCCCCCCCAGGAACCCCGAAACCCCCCAGGGAGGGCAGGGACAGTGACCCCCCTTTGATGTCCCCGAGCTCATCCGCACCCTGCTGCGCGCCGCCGCGCCCCGAGGTGAGCCCGGATATCGCGATAGGGACCCTCATATCGCGACAGACCCCCCATATCGCGATAGGAACCCCCAAAACCCCCCCAGGGAGGGCAGGGACAGTGACCCCCCCTTCGATGTCCCCCGAGCTCATCCGCACCCTGCTGCGCGCCGCTGCGCCCCGAGGTGAGCAGGGATATCGCGATAGGGACCCTCATATCGCGATAGGGACCCCCAGGAACCCCGAAACCCCCGGGGAGGGCAGGGACAGTGACCCCCCTTCGACGTCCCTGAGCTCATCTGCACCCCGAGGTGAACAGGGACCCCCCCGTATCGCGATAGGAGCCCCCATGTCGTGATAGGAACCCCAAAACCCCCCGGGGAGGGCGGGGATCTCATCCCAACCCTGCTCAGGGTGGGGGGGACCCCACCCCCGTGCCTCAGTTTCCCCCCTGAGTTTGGTGACTTTGGGGTCCCCCCTCGAGTGGCCGTGACTCAGTTTCCCCCAGGGTTTTTTTGGGGGGATCCCCTCAGGTTTTTTTGGGATCCCGGGGTTTTTTGGGATCCCCGGGGTTTTCTGGGATCCCCCGGGGGTTTTTTTGATCCCCTGGGGTTTTTTTTTGGATCCCCCGCCCCGTTTTTGGAGTGCCTCAGTTTCCCCCTCTCTTTCCCTGCTGTTTTCAACGCGCGTGCCTCAGTTTCCCCCAAGGTTTTTTTTCCGATATCCCCCGGTTTTTTTTTGGGATCCCCCGGGGTTTTTCGGTATCCCCGTTTTTTTGGGGACCCCACCCCGTTTTGGGGGCGCTCCTGTGCCTCAGTTTCCCCTTTTTTTTTACCTCACAGTCCTGCACTCGACCTGCAGCGATTTCAGCCACGGCACCGCCCTGCACATCGCGGCCTCCAACCTGTGCCTGGGGGCCGTGCGATGCCTCCTGGAGCACGGGGCCGACCCCGCCCTGAGGGTACCGGGCCTTTTTTGGGGCTTTTTGGGGCTTTTGGGAGGATTTGGGGGTTTTTTTGGGGATTTTGGGGTTGAGGTTTGGGGCTGTGCGCGGCCTCCTGGGGCCGATCCCGCCCTGAGGGTGCGGGGGGGTTTTGGGGGTTTTATGGGGAATTTTGAGGGGCTTTGTGGGTTTTTGAGGGGTTTTGGGGGGTTTTATGGGGATTTTGGGGGGTTTTGGGAGGTTTTGGGGGGTTTTTTGGGGATTTTGGGGTTGAGGTTTGGGGCTGTGCGCGGCCTGCTGGGGCCGATCCCACCCTGAGGGTACCGGGGCTTTTGGGCGGTTTTTTGGGTGGTTTTATGGGGATTTTTGAGGGGATTTGTGGGTTTTTGAGGGGTTTTGGGGGATTTTTGAGGGGTTTTGGGGGGTTTTATGGGGATTTGAGGGGGTTTTATGGGTTTTTTTTTGGAGAGTTTGGGGCCGTGCGCTGCCTCCCGGAGCGCGGGGCCGATCCCGCCCTGAGGGTACGGGGAGGTTTTGGGTTTTTTTAGGGGTTTTTGGGGGGTTTTATTGGGATTTTTGAGGGGTTTTGGGGGATTTTTGAGGAGTTTTGGGGGGTTTTATGGGGATTTGAGGGGGTTTTATGGGGGTTTTTTGGGGGAGTTTGAGGCCGTGCGCTGCCTCGTGGAGCGCGGAGCCGACTCCGCCCTGAGGGTACGGGGATGGGGCGGGTTGAGTTTTTTGGGGGATTTTGGGGTTTATTTTTGGTTTCTTTGGGTTTTATGCGGATTTTTGAGGGGTTTTATAGGTTTTTGGGGGGATTTCGGGGGGTTTTATGGGGATTTAAGGGGGTTTTATGGGGATTTTTGGGGAGGTTTTGTCGGAGTTTGGGGCCGTGCGCTGCCTCCTGAAGCGCGGGACCGATCCCGATCCCGCCCTGAGGGTACGGGCGGGGTTTTGGGCCGTTTTGGGGGGGGTTATGGGGATTTCTGAGGGGTTTTGTGGGTTTTTGAGGGGTTTTATGGGTTTTGGGGGGATTTTTGAGGGGTTTTAGAGGTTTTTTATGGGGTTTTTGGGAGGAATTTGTCGGAGTTTGGGGCCGTGCGCTGCCTCCTGAAGCGCGGGGCTGATCCCGATCCCGCCCTGAGGGTACGGGCGGGGTTTTGGGAGGTTTTTGGGGGTTTTATGGGGATGTTTGAGGAGTTTTATGGGTATTTTTGAGGGGTTTTGTGGTTTTTTAAGGGGTTTTCGGGGGGTTTTATGGGGATTTTGGGGGAGTTTGGGGCCGTGCGCTGCCTCCTGAAGCGCGGGGCTGATCCCGATCCCGCCCTGAGGGTACGGGCGGGGTTTTGGGGGTTTTGGGAGGTTTTTGGGGGTTTTATGGGGATGTTTGAGGGGTTTTATGGGTATTTTTGAGGGGTTTTGTGGGTTTTTAAGGGGTTTTCGGGGGGTTTTATGGGGATTTTGGGGGAGTTTGGGGCCGTGCGCTGTCTCCTGGAGCACGAGGCCGATCCCGATCCCGCCCTGAGGGTACGGGCGGGGTTTTGGGCAGATTTTTGGGGGAAATTGGAGGATTTGGGGGGTCCTGAGGGGGTTTGGGGAGTCCTGTGGACACATTGGGTTATTCTGAGGAAGCTTTATGGATTCCTGAAGATTTTTGTGGATTCCTAAAGATTTTTGGGTCTTTCTGAGAGGATTTTGGGGTTGTCCTGTGGACACAGTGGGGTTTTCTGAGGAGTTTCGTGGATTCCTGAGGGGGTTTTGGGCAGTCCTGTGGACACAATGGGTTTTTCCTGAGGGGATTTTGGGGTTCATGAAGAGTTTTGGGGATTCCTGACTATTCTTGTGGTTGTCCTGAGAACACAATGGTTTTTTCTGAGAAGTTCTGTGCCTCCCTGAAGATTCTTGGACCTTCCTGGCTATCCTCACACCCATCCCAAGAACACATTCTGACTTCCAGAACGACTCCTAACACCCCCAAACCCTTTTTTAGAGGACACCCCCCTTTGTGACACATCCCCCGTTGTGTGTCCCCCCAGAACAGCAAAGGGCAGGTGGCGGCCGAGGTGGTTCCAGACCCCACGGACATGGCCCTGGACAGGGCTGAGGCGGCCGAGGCTGCGCGGGAGCTGCGGCGGCTGCTGCTGGACGCGGTTCCTCTGAGCTGCAGCCTGCCCCGTGTCACCCTGCCCAACTACGACAACCTGCCCGGCACGCTGATGCTGCTCTGCCTGGGGCTGCAGCTGGGGGACAGGGTGCGCCTGCTGGACAGTGGAAAGGTGGGGTTTTAATGGCATCTGTGTCACCCTAAAGCCACCCCAAACCCACCCTGTGTCATCCCAAACCCACCCTGTGCCGCCCCTGTGTCACCTGTGATCCTAAACCCACCCCAAACCCACCCTGTGCCACCCTTGTGTCACCTGTGTCATCCTAAACCCACCCTGTGTCACCCCTGTGTCACCCCTGTGTCACCTGTGCCATCCCAAACTGACCCTGTGTCATCCTAAACCCACCCTGTGCCACCCCTGTGTCACCTGTGTCACCCCAAACTCACTCCAAACCCACCCTGTGTCACCTGTGTGATCCTAAACCCATCCTAAACCCATTCTGTGTCACCCCAAACCCACCCTGTGTCACCCCTGTGTCACCTGTGTGATCCTAAACCCACCCCAAACCCACCCTGTGTCACCCTAAACCCACCCTGTGTCACCCCTGTGTCACCCTTGTGTCACCTGTGTCACCCTAAACCTACCCCAAACCCACCCTGTGTCACCCCAAACCCACCCTGTGTCACCCCTGTGTCACCCTGTGTCACCTGTGCCATCCCAAATCCACCCCAAACCCACCCTGTGTCACCCTGTGTGATCCTAAACCCACCCCAAACCCACCCTGTGCCACCCCTGTGTCATCCTAAACCCACCCTGTGCCACCCCTGTGTCACCCCTGTGTCACCCCAAGCACCACCTGTGTCACCCCTGTGTCACCCCAAGCCTGCCCCGTGTCACCCTGCCCAACTACGACAACCTGCCCGGCACGCTGATGCTGCTGTGCCTGGGGCTGCAGCTGGGGGACAGGGTGCGCCTGCTGGACAGTGGAAAGGTGGGGTTTTAATGGCATCTGTGTCACCCTAAAGCCACCCCAAACCCACCCTGTGTCACCCTAAACCTACCCCAAACCCACCCTGTGTCACCCCAAACCCACCCTGTGTCACCTATGTCACCCTTGTGTCACCTGTGTCACCCTAAACCTACCCCAAACCCACCCTGTGTCACCCCTGTGTCACCCTTGTGTCACCTGTGTCATCCTAAACCCACCCCAAACCCACCCTGTGTCACCCCAAACCCACCCTGTGTCACCCCTGTGTCACCCTGTGTCACCTGTGCCATCCCAAATCCACCCCAAACCCACCCTGTGTCACCCTGTGTGATCCTAAACCCACCCCAAACCCACCCTGTGCCACCCCTGTGTCATCCTAAACCCACCCTGTGCCACCCCTGTGTCACCTGTGTCACCCCAAGCACCACCTGTGTCACCTTGTGTCACCCCAAGCACCACCTGTGTCACCCCTGTGTCACCCCAAGCCTGCCCCGTGTCACCCTGCCCAACTACGACAACCTGCCCGGCACGCTGATGCTGCTCTGCCTGGGGCTGCAGCTGGGGGACAGGGTGCGCCTGCTGGACAGCGGAAAGGTGGGGTACCTTCCACAGGTGTCACCTGTGTCACCCTAAAGCCACCCCAAACCCACCCTGTGCCACCCCTGTGTCACCCTAAACCCACCCTGTGTCACCTGTATCACCTCAAACCCACCCCAAACACCACCTGTGTCACCCCAAACCCACCCTGTGCCACCCCTGTGTCACCCTGTGTCACCTGTGCCATCCCAAATCCACCCCAAACCCACCCTGTGTCACCTGTGTCACCCTAAACCCACCCTGTGTAACCCCAAACCCACCCTGTGTCATCGTAAACCCACCCTGTGTCACCCCTGTGTCACCCCTGTGTCACCTGTGTGATCCTAAACCCACCCTGTGTCACCCTAAACCCACCCTGTGCCACCCCTGTGTCACCTGTGTGATCCTAAACCCACCCTGTGTCACCCTAAACCCACCCTGTGTCACCCTAAACCCACTCTGTGTCACCCTTGTGTCACCTGTGTCATCCTAAACCCACCCCAAACCCACCCTGTGTCACCCTAAACTCACCTTGTGTCACCCTAAACCCACCTTGTGTTACCTGTGAAGGATCAGGGTTATTTTAGGGTCAGTTTTGGGGTTCAGAGGGTGTTTTTGGGGGTTCAGGTGTCACTCAGGTGTGTCCCGTGCCCAGGTGGGGACGCTCAGGTTCTGTAAGGCTGGGATTTGGAGTGGGATTTTGGGGTTTGGGGTGGGATTTTGAATTTGGTTTTTTTCTGAAGGATTTGGGTTATTTTTTGGGGATGTTTTGGGTCAGTTTTGGGGTTCAGGTGTCACCCAGGTGTGTCCCCTGCCCAGGTGGGGACGCTCAGGTTCTGTAAGGCTGGGATTTGGGGTGGGATTTTGGGGTTTGGGGTTTTTTTGACTGATCAGGGTTATTTTTGGGGAGGTTTTGGGGATGTTTTGGGGTTCAGGGGGTGTTTTTGGGGGTTCAGGTGTCACCCAGGTGTGTCCCCTGCCCAGGTGGGGACGCTCAGGTTCTGTAAGGCTGGGATTTGGGGTGGGATTTTGGGGTTTGGGGTTTTTTGACGGATCAGGGTTATTTTAGGGTCAGTTTTGGGGTTCAGGGGGTGTTTTTGGGGGTTCAGGTGTCACCCAGGTGTGTCCCCTGCCCAGGTGGGGACGCTCAGGTTCTGTGGCACCACGGCCTCGGCTGGGATTTGGGATTTGGGGTTTTTTGAAGGATTGGGTTTTTTGGGAAGGATCAGGGTTATTTTAGGGTCAGTTTTGGGGTTCAGGGGGGTGTTTTTGGGGGTTCAGGTGTCACCCAGGTGTGTCCCCTGCCCAGGTGGGGACGCTCAGGTTCTGTAAGGCTGGGATTTGGGGTGGGATTTTGGGGTTTGGGGTTTTTTGACTGATCAGGGTTATTTTTGGGGAGGTTTTGGGGATGTTTTGGGGTTCAGGGGGTCAGTTTTGGGGTTCAGGTGTCACCCAGGTGTGTCCCCTGCCCAGGTGGGGACGCTCAGGTTCTGTGGCACCACGGCCTTGGCTGGGATTTGGGGTGGGATTTTGGGGTTTGGGGTTTTTTGACCGATCAGGGTTATTTTAGGGTCAGTTTTGGGGTTCAGGGGGTCAGTTTGGGGGTTCAGGTGTCACCCAGGTGTGTCCCCTGCCCAGGTGGGGACGCTCAGGTTCTGTGGCACCACGGCCTTTGCCAGCGGTCAGTGGGCGGGGGTGGAGCTGGACGAGCCCGAGGGGAAGAACGACGGCAGCGTGGGGGGGGTCCGCTACTTCATCTGCCCCCCCAAACAGGGTACGGGACCCCCGGGACCCCCGGGACCCCCTGGGGGTGGGGCTGGGACCCCTGGGACCCCCTGGGGGTGGGGCTGGGACCCTCTGGGACCCCTGGGACACCCTGGGGGTGGGGTTGGGACCCCTGGGACCCCCAGAACCCCCCGGGACCCCCGGGACCCCCTGGGGAAGGGGCTGGGATCCCCTGGGACCCCCAGGACACCCTGGGACCCCCGGGACCCCCGGGACCACCGGGACACCCTGGGGGTGGGGATGGGACCCCTGGGACCCCCAGGACACCCTGGGACCCCCGGGACCACCGGGACACCCTGGGGGTGGGGATGGGACCCTCTGGGACCCCCAGAACCCCCGGGACCACCGGGACCCCCTGGGGGTGGGGTTGGGACCCCTGGGACCCCCAGGACACCCTGGGGGTGGGGCTGGGACCCCCTGGGACCCCCAGAACCCCCTGGGACCACCGGGACATGCTGGGGGCGGGGCTGGGACCCTCTGGGGGGCGGGGCTGGGACCCCCTGGGATCCCCCAGAACCCCCTGGGACCCCCTGGGGGCGGGGCTGGGACCCCCTGGGACCCCCCAGAACCCCCTGGGACCCCCGGGACATCCTGGGGGCGGGGCTGGGACCCCCAAGGGCGGGGCTGGGATCCTCTGGGGGCGGGGCTGGGACCCCCGGGACCCCCTGGGACCCCCTGGGGGCGGGGCTGGGACCCCCTGGGGGCGGGGCTGGGACCCCCTGGGGGCGGGGCTGGGGGAGGGGGAATCCCCTGGGGGTCTTCCCTGGGGTTTTTTTGGGGGTGGGGGGCGATCTCTGTCCCTGGGTTGGACTGGTTTAGACTGGTTCATACTGGTCTGGACTGGTTCAGACCGGTCTGGACTGGGTCAGACTGGGTTGGACTGGTTCAGACTGGGTTGGACTGGTTCAGACTGGTCTGGACTGGGTCAGACTGGGTTGGACTGGTTCAGACTGGTCTGGACTGGGTCAGACTGGGTTGCACTGGTCTGTACTGGTTTATGGTGGTCCATACTGGTCTGTACTGGTCCCTACCAGTCCATACTGGTTTGTACTGGTTTATACTGGTCTGTACCAGTCCATACTGGTTCATACTGGTCTGTACAGTGTCTACCGGTCTCTGCTTGTTTATACTTGTCTATACTGGTTTATACTGGTCCATACTGGTTTATATTGGTCTGTACTGGTCTGTACTGGTTTATACTGGCCAATACTGGTTTATACTGGTCCATACTGGTTTATACTGGTCCGTACTGGCCACAGGCATCTTCGCCTCGGTGTCCAAGATCTCCAAGGCCGAGGAGCAGCCCCCGGCGCCGTCGCCCCCCCCCGAGCCCCCCGGGACCCCCGGCCCGAGCCCCCCACAAATCCCGCAAGGACAAGAGAGGTACGGACCCCTCCCCAAAAAAACCCAGGGGACCCCTCCCCAAAATCCAGGGGACCCCTCCCCAAAATCCAGGGGACCCCTCCCCAAAAAAAATCCAGGGGACCCCTCCCCAAAACCCAGGGGACCCCTCCCCAAAAAATATCCAGGGGACCCCTCCCCAAAAAAATCCAGGGGACCCCCTGAACTCCCCCCAAAAAGTCCAAGGGACCCCTCCCCAAAATCCAGGGGACCCCTCCCCAAAAAAATCCAGGGGACCCCCTGAACTCCCCCCAAAAAGTCCAGGGGACCCCTCCCCAAAAAATGCAGGGGACCCCTCCCCTAATTTTGGGGTCATTTTGACACCCCCTCCCCAAAGCCGGGGTCACCTAAAATCCCCCAAGGGGTGGGCGGGGCTGGGTGTGGTCCCTGTGACGTCACAGGCTCCTGGGGTGGGCGTGGCTGGGTGTGGTCCCTGTGACGTCACAGGCTCCTGGGGTGGGCGTGGCTGGGTGTGGTCCCTGTGACGTCACAGGCTCATGGGGTGGGCGTGGCTGGGTGGGCGTGGTCAGGGCGTGGTCCCCGTGATGTCACAGGCTCCCGGAAGCGCGGTGGGGCGTGGCTGGGGTGGGGTGGGTGGGGTTGGGGTGGGTGTGGCCGGGGTGGGCGTGGTCAGGGCGTGGTCCCCGTGATGTCACAGGCTCCCGGAAGCGCGGCAGGGCGTGGCTGGGGTGGGTGTGGCTGGGCTGGAGTGGGTGTGGCCGGTGTGGGCGTGGTCAGGGCGTGGTCCTGTGACGTCACAGGCTCCCGGAAGCGCGGCGGGGCGTGGCTGGGGTGGGGTGGGTGGGGTTGGGGTGGGTGTGGCCGGGGTGGGTGTGGTCAGGGCGTGGCCCTGTGACGTCACAGGCTCCCGGAAGCGCGGCGGGGCGTGGCTGGACCGCGAGGGCCGGCGCGTGGCCCCGGGGGACGCGGTGCTGGTGGCCGGACAGCGCCAGGGCCGCGCCCGGTTCTACGGACGCACCGACTTCGCCCCCGGTGAGAGCCGGGACCCCCCCCAAATGGGACCCCCACCCCAAATGGGACCCCTGACCCAAATGGGACCCCTGACCCAAATGAGACCCCTGATCCAAATGGGATCCCTGACCCAAATGGGACCCCTGACCCAGGGTGGGACCCCCCACCCAAATGGGACCCCCACCCTAAATGGGACCCCTGACCCAAATGGGACCCCTGACCCAAATGGGACCCCCACCCCAAATGGGACCCCTGACCCAAATGGGATCCCTGACCCAAATGAGACTCCTGGCTCAGGATGGGACCCTGGACCCAAATGGGACCCCCCACCCAAATGGGACCCCTGACCCAAATGGGACCCCTGACCCAAATGGGACCCCTGACCCAGGATGGGACCCCCACCCCAAATGGGACCCCTGACCCAAATGGGACCCCCACCCCAAATGGGACCCCTGACCCAGGGTGGGACCCCCACCCCAAATGGGACCCCCACCCCAAATGGGACCCCTGACCCAAATGGGACCCCTGACCCAAATGGGACCCCCACCCCAAATGGGACCCCTGACCCAAATGGGATCCCTTGACCCAAATGGGACCCCTGACCCAAATGGGACCCCTGACCCAAATGGGACCCTCTGAGAACCCCCCATGACCCCTCTGAGACCCCCCCCAGGAATCCCCGGGACCCTCTGAGGCCCCCCCATCTCCTCCCTGTGTCCCCCCAATGTGTCCCCAATGTCCCCTCAATGTCCCCCCAATGTCCCCAATCCCCCCAATGTCCCCAATGTCCCCCGATGTCCCCAATGTCCCCAATCCCCCCAATGTCCCCAATGTCCCCAATCCCCCCAATGTCCCCAATGTCCCCAATCCCCCCAATGTCCCCAATCCCCCCAATGTCCCCTCAATGTCCCCCCAATGTCCCCAATCCCCCCAATGTCCCCCAGTGTCCCCAATGTCCCCAATGTCCCCCGATGTCCCCAATGTCCCCAATCCCCCCAATGTCCCCAATGTCCCCAATCCCCCCAATGTCCCCAATGTCCCCAATCCCCCCAATGTCCCCAATCCCCCCAATGTCCCCTCAATGTCCCCCCAATGTCCCCAAACCCCCCAATGTCCCCAATCCCCCCAATGTCCCCAATGTCCCCAATCCCCCCGATGTCCCCAATGTCCCCCGATGTCCCCGATGTCCCCAATCCCCCCGATGTCCCCCCAGTGTCCCCAATGTCCCCTCGCTGTCCCCAGGGTACTGGTTCGGGGTGGAGCTGGACTCAGCGGGGGGCAAACACGACGGCTCCGTTTTCGGGGTGCGCTACTTCACCTGTCCCCCCAAACACGGCGTCTTCGCACCCCCCTCCCGCGTCCAGAGGTACCAGGGGACATTGGGGGGACATTGGGGACACCTTGGGGACATTGGGGACATCACTGGGGGACACTGGGGACATTGGGGACATCACTGGGGACATGGTTACTTCACCTGTCCCCCCAAACACGGCGTCTTTGCACCCCCCTCCCGCGTCCAGAGGTACCGGGGGACATTGGGGACATTGGGGACATTGGGGACATCATGGGGGACATTGGGGGGACATTGGGGACATCATTGGGGGGCATTGGGGACATCATTGGGCACATTGGGGACATTGCAGGGACACGACGGACATGGGGGGACATTGGGGACATCAGAGGGGACTCTGGGGACATTGGGGACATCACTGGGGGGACATGGGAGTGACATGGGGACACGGGGGGGACACGGTGACATTGGGGACATTGAGGGGACACGGGGATGGAGGGGACACTGAGGTACAGAGGGGTCACAGGGGGGTCACGGGGGGGTCACCGTGGTGACATCATGGTGTCCCCGTGTCCCCCCACCCAGGGTCGGGGGTCCCAAGGAGGAGCCCGGGGACGGCGGCTCCGAAAAGAAGGCGGAGCCAGTCACAGGTGAGGGGGCGGGGCAGGACAGTGATTGACAGGTGGGTGGGGCACTGATTGACAGGTGGGTGGGGCAGTGATGGGTGGGGCAGTGATTGACAGGTGGGTGGGGCAGTGATTGACAGGTGGGTGGGGCAGTGATTGACAGGTGGGTGGGGCAGTGATGGGTGGGGCAGTGATTGACAGGTGGGTGGGGCAGTGATTGACAGGTGGGTGGGGCAGTGATTGACAGGTGGGTGGGGCAGTGAGTGACAGGTGGGTGGGGCAGTGATTGACAGGTGGGTGGGTGGGATTAACGGATGGGTGGGGCAGTGATTGACAGGTGGGCGGGGCAGATTGACAGGTGGGTGGGGAAGTGATTGATGGGTGGGCGGGGCAATGACACATGGGAGGGGCTGGGTGGGGCAGTGATTGACAGGTGGGTGGGTGGGATTAATGGATGGGCGGGGAAGTGATTGACAGGTGGGCGGGGCATGGCTGTCACTGCTGATTGGCTGCTGAGGGTGACGTGACCGTGTCCCCCCGGTGTCCCCTCAATGTCCCCCCGGTGTCCCCTCATGTCCCCCCGCTGTCCCCTCATGTCCCCCTGGTGTCCCCTCAATGTCCCCTCATGTCCCCTCAATGTCCCCTCATTGTCCCCCCGGTGTCCCCTCATTGTCCCCCCGGTGTCCCCTCATTGTCCCCCTGCTGTCCCCTCAATGTCCCCCGGTGTCCCCTCAGTGTCACAGCCCAAGCGCAATTTCCCGGCCGTGCGGACCCCCAAGGACATCACATCCGAGAGCTCCTTCTCCAGGTGGGGACAGCGGGGGTGGCACTGTCACCGTGGGGGTGGCACTGTCACCATCCCTGTCACTGTGGGGGTGGCACTGTAACCGTGGGGGTGGCACTGTCCCCATCCCTGTCACTGTGGGGGTGGCACTGTCACTGTGGGGGTGGCACTGTCACCATCCCTGTCACTGTGGGGGTGGCTCTGTCTCCGTGGGAGTGTCCCTGTCCCCGTGGGGGTGGCCCTGTCACTGTCCCTGTCACCGTGGGGGTGTCCCCAGGACATCTCCCTGTCCCTGTGGGGGTGTCCCTGTCCCGAGGGGGTGTCCCCAGGCCCTGTCCCCATGTCCCCAAGCCCTGTCCCCATGTCCCAGGCCATGTCCCCATGGGGGTGTCCCTGTCCCTGGAGGGGTGTCCCCATGTCCCCATGGGGGTGTCCCCATGTCCCTGTCCCCAGGTTACTGTCCCTGAGGGGTGTCCATGTCCCTGAGGGGTGTCCCCATGTCCCTGGGGTGTCCCCATGTCCCCAGGCCCTGTCCCCATGTCCCCATGTCTCTGTCCCTGTCCCCAGGTTACTGTCCCTGAGGGGTGTCCCTGTCCCTGGGGGGTGTCCCCATGTCCCTGGGGTGTCCCCATGTCCCTGGGGTGTCCCCATGTCCCCTGTCCCTGTCCCCAGGCCACGTCCCCATGTCCCCATGTCCCTGGGGGGTGTCCCTGTCCCTGGGGGGTGTCCCCATGTCCCTGGGGGGTGTCCCCATGTCCCTGTCCCTGTCCCCAGGTTACTGTCCCTGGGGGGGTGTCCCTGTCCCTTGAGGGATGTCCCTGTCCCTGGAGTGTCCCCATGTCCCCTGTCCCTGTCCCTGTCCCCAGGTTACTGTCCCTGGGGGGTGTCCCCATGTCCCTGGGGGGTCTCCCTGTCCCTGGGGGGGTGTCCCCATGTCCCCAGGCCCTGTCCCCATGTCCCCATGTCCCTGTCCCCATGGGGGTGTCCCCATGTCCCTGGGGAGTGTCCCTGTCCCTGGGGGGTGTCCCCATGTCCCTGGGGGGTGTCCCCATGTCCCCAAGCCCTGTCCCCATGTCCCCATATCCCCATGTCCCTGGGGGGTGTCCCTGTCCCCATGGGGGTGTCCCCATGTCCCTGGGGGGTGTCCCCATGTCCCCAAGCCCCGTCCCCATGTCCCCATGTCCCCATGTCCCCATGTCCCCAGGTTACTGTCCCTGAGGGGTGTCCCTGTCCCCATGGGGGTGTCCCTGTCCCTGAGGGGTGTCCCCATGTCTCTGGGGGGTCCCCATGTCCCCATGTCCCTGTCCCTGTCCCCAGGTTACTGTTCTGCTGCTGGTTCCCGTGGATGCTCCGGGCCGAGATGCAGTCCTAACCCCCCTCCCCTCCCCCCACCCCGCCTCCCCTCCCCCACCCAGTGCCTTGGTGCCCCTCCCCCACCCGGGGAGACCCGATGTGACCTCCCCTCCCCCTCCCCCCCCCCCCAAAATCCTGTCCCCTCCCCCCAAAATCCTGTCCCCTCCCCCCCCTTATCCCGGGCTGTTCATTCCAGAACCTTCTGCACTGGGTGGGGGGGCTTCGGGTGTGGCCCCTCCCCCAAATTTGGGGCCAAATCTGTCAAAAACAGCGATGGGGGAGGGGCCAGACCCCCCAAAATCCCAAATTTGGGGTCAAACCCCCCCAAAAATCCCAAATTTGGGTCAATAACAGCAATGGGGGAGGGGCCAGACCCCCCAAAATCCCAAATTTGGGGTCAAAACCCCCCAAAAATCCCAAATTTGGGGTCAAACCCCCCAAAAATCCCGAATTTGGGGTAAAATCTGTCAATAACAGTGATGGGGGAGGGGAAAAACCCCCCAAAATCCCAAATTTGGGGTCAAACCCACCAAAAATCCCGAATTTGGGGTAAAATCTGTCGATAACAGCGATGGGGGAGGGGCCAGACCCCCCAAAATCCCCCAAATTTTGGGGCTGAACCTGCTGAAAACAGCGATGGGGATAAGCGACCACAGCCCCTCCCCCTCCCCCTCCCCAAATTTTGGGGTCTTCACTCCAAATCCAATTAATTAATTAATTAAGGGGGAGGGTCCTGAAGCCCCTCCCCCTCCCCCAAAATAATTTTTTAGGATCCCAAATTTCCTTTTTTTTTTAAATTTTTTAATTTATTATTATTTTTTTTATATTTTTTTCCCGCTCCTCCCTCTCTCTCTCCCCACCCCTCCCCTCCCCCCCCCCCCAAAAAACAGCCCCCCAAAAGTGGGGGAGGGGTCCCAGAGGGTCCCTCCTGGCCGCCCCTCCCCCCCCCCCCCGCAGTAGCAATAACTTCCCCTCCCCCACCCCGCGCTCGTGTCAGTGGCTTTAATGTCCCCAAATGTCCCCAAATTGTCCCCAAATGTCCCCAAATGTCCCCAAATTGTCCCCAAATGTCCCCAAAAATGTGTCCCCTCCCCTCCCCCCCCCCGCTGCCGCATGGGACCCCCGGAGCCGCTTCTGCCACCAATAAAAATCCTTTGTACCGCCCCAAGACCCCCGGAATTGGGGAGGGGGCACCGGAAATGGGGAGGGGGACACTGAAAATGGGGAGGGGACCCCCGGAAATGGGGAGGGGACCCCGGAATTGGGGAGGGGACCCCGGAATTGGGGAGGGGGGACACTAAAAAGGGGGAGGAGACCCCGAAATTGGGGAGGGGACCCCGGAATTGGGGAGGGGACCCCGGAATTGGGGAGGGGACCCCCGAAAATGGGGAGGGGACCCCCGGAATTGGGGAGGGGGATGGGGTGGAGACCCCGAAATTGGGGAGGGGGATACCAAAAATGGGGAGGGGACCCCAAAAATGGGGAGAGGGCACCGGAATTGGGGAGGGGACCCCGGAATTGGGGAGGGGGCACCGGAATTGGGGAGGGGATCCCTGAAATGGGGAGGGGGCACCGGAATTGGGGAGGGGATCCCTGAAATGGGGAGGGGGACACTGAAAATTGGGGAGGGGGCACCGGAATTGGGGAGGGGACCCCCGAAAATGGGGAGGGGGCACCGGAATTGGGGAGGGGACCCCCGGAAATGGGGAGGGGGATGGGGTGGAGACCCCGAAATTGGGGAGGGGGCACCGGAATTGGGGAGGGGGCACCGGAATTGGGGAGGGGACCCCCGAAAATGGGGAGGGGACCCCGGAAATGGGGAGGGGGATGGGGTGGAGACCCCGAAATTGGGGAGGGGGATACTAAAAAGGGGGAGGAGACCCCCGGAAATGGGGAGGGGGCACCGGAATTGGGGAGGGGGATATCAAAAATGGGGAGGGGACCCTGGAATTGGGGAGGGGGCACCGAAAATGGGGTGGGGGGAGCCAAAAATGGGGTGGAGACCCCGAATTTGGGGAGGGGGGAGCCCGAATTTGGGGAGGGGGACACTAAAAATGGGGAGGAGGACCCTGAAATTGGGGAGGGGGGTCCCCGAATTTGGGGTGGGGGCGTCGGAATTGGGGTGAGGAATCCAAAAATTGGGGTGGGGGACCCCGAATTTGGGGAGGGGGGACAGAGAAAATGGGGAGGGGACCCCGGAATTGGGAGAGGAATCCCAAAATTGAGGAAAAAGACCCCAAAAATGGGGCGGAAACGGCTTCAAAATTGGGGAGGGGTCCCCAAATGTGAACCCCAAAAGATTCCCGGGCGCGCGCCGATGACGTCATGTACCCCCGCCCTAATCTGCATAACCACGCCCCTTTAGGGCGGGGACCAACTGTCAATCACTCCTTGTAGCCACGCCCACCGCGTTGGCGCCCACGTCACTCAAATCTTTGGCCACGCCCCTCGGAGCTCTAAGCCACGCCCACGGCGTTGGCGACCACGTCACTCAAATATTTGGCCACGCCCCCTTCGGGCTCTAAGCCACGCCCCTTGGCTCAGGCCACGCCCACTGGGCGGGGCCCGCGCTCGGTCCCGGTTCCGCTTCCCGGTCCCGGCCCCGCCCCCCCCGGACGTGGCCCCGCCCCTTTTCCCGTTCCGCGCCCGAACCGGCGCCGCTCCCGCAGGTACCGAACCCCCCCGGACCCCCCCGGGACCCCCCGGGACCCCCCAAAACCCCCCGGGACCCCCCCGGGACCCTCCCGGTGCTCCCCGCCCCCCTCCCAAAATCCGCCCGGTGACTCAGCGCGGACCCCGCCCCATTCCCGGAACCGGGAGCGGAGCGGGACCCCCGGCCCGGGGGGGTCTGGGGGGGTTCCGGGGGGTCCTGGGGGGTCCCGAGGGGATCTGGGGAGGTCTTGGGGGGTCCTGATGGGATTTCGGGGGGTCCTGGGGGGTCCCGATGGAATTTGGGGGGTCCTGGGAGGGTCCCATGGGGGTTTGGGGGGGTCCTGGGGGGTCCCGATGGGATTTTGGGGGGTCCTGGGGGGTCCCGATGGAATTTGGGGGGTCCTGGGAGGGTCCCGATGGGATCTGGGGGGGTCCTGGGGGTGTTTGGGGGGGTCCTGGAGGGTCCCGATGGAATTTGGGGGGTCCTGGGAGGGTCCCATGGGGGTTTGGGGGGGTCCTGGGGGGTTCTGATGGGATTTTGGGGGGTCCCCAGGGGGTTTAGGGGGTCCTGGGAGGGTCCCGATGGGATCTGGGGGGGTTCTGGGGGTGTTTGGGGGGGGTCCTGGGGGGTCCCGAGAGGGTTCCAGGGGTCCTGGGGGGGTCCCCAGGGGATTTTGGGGGGTCCTGGGGGTGTTTGGGGGGGTCCTGGGTGGTCCCCAGGGGGTGTTTGGGGGGGTCCTGGGGGTGGGGAGGGGTCCGGCTGTCGCCTCACTCCGCTCTCCTCTTCTCTTCCAGCCGCTCCCAGTGCTCCCAGTACCGCCCCGGAGCCCTCCCAGTACCCCCCCAGCGCTCCCAGGACCCCCCAGGACCCCCCGGGACCCCCCCAGGACCCCCCGGGACCCCCCGGGACCCCCCCAGGACCCCCCAGGACCCCCCGGGACCCCCCCAGGACCCCCCAGGACCCCCCCAACTCCCTCCCAGTAGCTCCCAGGAGCTCCCAGTAGCTCCCAGTACCTCTCCAGTTCTCTCCCAGTGCTCTCCCAGTCCCCGCCAGCTCTCTCCCAGTCCCTCCCAGTAGCTCCCAGTCCCCCCCCAGTAACTCCCAGTAGCTCCCAGTCCCCCCCAGTAGCTCCCAGTAACTCCCAGTAGCTCCCAGTAGCTCCCAGTACCCCTCCAGTTCTCTCCCAGTAACTCCCAGTAACTCCCAGTAGTTCCCAGTCTCTCCCAGTCCCCTCCAGCTCTCTCCCAGTAGCTCCCAGTTCTCTCCCAGCACTCTCCCAGTAACTCCCAGTCCCCCCCAGCTCTCTCCCAGTAGCTCCCAGTAGCTCCCAGTACCCCCCCAGCTCTCTCCCAGTAGCTCCCAGTCTCTCCCAGTCCCCCCCAGCTCTCTCCCAGTCTCTCCCAGTAGCTCCCAGTTCTGTCCCAGCTCTCTCCCAGTAGCTCCCAGTTGCTCCCAGTTCTCTCCCAGCTCTCTCACAGTCTCTCCCAGTCCCCCCCAGCTCTCTCCCAGTCTCTCCCAGTAGCTCCCAATTCTCTCCCAGTCTCTCCCAGTAACTCCCAGTCCCCCCAGCTCTCTCCCAGTCTCTCCCAGTAGCTCCCAATTCTCTCCCAGTCTCTCCCAGTAACTCCCAGTCCCCCCCAGCTCTCTCCCAGTAGCTCCCAGTTGCTCCCAGTCCCCCCCAGCTCTCTCCCAGTAGCTCCCAGTTGTTCCCAGTTCTCTCCCAGTCTCTCCCAGTTGCTCCCAGTTCTCTCCCAGTCTCTCCCAGTAACTCCCAGTCCCCCCCAGTTCTCTCCCAGCGCTCTCCCAGTAACTCCCAGTCCCCCCAGTTCTCTCCCAGCTCTCTCCCAGTAGCTCCCAGTCCCCCCAGCTCTCTCCCAGTCTCTCCCAGTTCTCCCAGCGCTCTCCCAGTAACTCCCAGTCCCCCCCAGCTCTCTCCCAGTAGCTCCCAGTTGCTCCCAGTTCTCTCCCAGCTCTCTCCCAGTCTCTCCCAGTCCCCCCCAGTGCTCTCCCAGTTCTCCCAGTTCTCCCAGTGCCATGTTCCTGGTGAAGGGGCTGCTGAGTGGGGGCGGTGGGGGAGGGGCGGGGGGGGGTCTCCCGGGGGGCATCGGCTCCGTCCTGGGGGGGCTCCTGAGTGGGGGAGGGGCCGGGGGCGGCGCCGGGGGGGCCATGGGGGTCCTGGGGGGCGTCATCAGCGCCATCAGGTGAGGGGGGAGGGGCGGGGGGGGGTTGGGGGGCTTGGGGGGGATTTGGGGACATTTGGGGGGAGCTGGGGGGTTTGGGGGGGATTTGGGGACATTTGGGGGGGATTTGGGGACATTTGGGGGGAGCTGGGGGGGTTTGGGGGGATTTGGGGACATTTGGGGGGGATTTGGGGACATTTGGGGGGGATTTGGGGGGAATTGGGGGGCTTTGGGGGGGATTTGGGGACATTTGGGGGGGATTTGGGGGAGATTTGGGGGAGATTTGGGGACATTTTGGGGGGATTTGGGGGGGATTTGGGGACATTTGGGGGGGTTGGGGGGATTTGGGGGGGTTTGGGGGGGATTTGGGGACATTTGGGGGGGATTTGGGGACATTTGGGGGGGTTGGGGGGGATTTGGAGACATTTGGGGGGGTTGGGGGGATTTGGGGACATTTTGGGGAAATTTGGGGGGGATTTGGGGACATTTGGGGGGGATTTGGGGACATTTTGGGGGGCTTGGGGGGATTTGGGGACATTTTGGGGGGGTTGGGGGGATTTGGGGACATTTGGGGGGAATTTGGGGGGAATTGGGGGGGTTTGGGGGGGATTTGGGGACATTTGAGGGGGATTTGGGGACATTTGGGGACATTTGGGGGGGATTTGGGGACATTTGGGGGTGACACCGGGTGGGTTTTTGGGGAGGGGGCTGTGACACCTCTGACCCCTCCCACAGCGAAGCCGCCGCCCACTACAACCCCGAGCCCCCCGTGAGTGCCCCTCCCCCCTCCCCGACCCCTCCCCAGATTTGGGGGTCCCCCCTGAGCCCTCCCCTCCCCCCCCCGACCCCTCCCCAGTTTTGGGGGTCCCTCCCCTCCCCCTGGGGGTCTCCCCTGACCCTTCCCCACTTTTGGGGTCCCTCCCCTCCCCCTGGGGGTCCCCCCTGACCCCTCCCCAGTTTGGGGGTCCCTCCCCGACCCCTCCCCAGTTTTGGGGCTCCCTCCCCTCCCCCTGGGGTCTCCCCCTGACCCCTCCCCAGTTTGGGGGTCCCCCCCGACCCCTCCCCAGTTTGGGGTCCCCCCTGAGCCCTCCCCAGATTTGGGGGTCCCTCCCCTCCCCCCGGGGGTCTCCCCTGACCCCTCCCCAGTTTTGGGGTCCCCCCTGAGCCCTCCCCCCCCCCCGCAGCCCCCCCGGGCTCACGTCTCCACCGTCGACGCCAACGAGAGCGAGGAGGTTCGGCAGTTCCGGCGCCTCTTCACCCAGCTGGCCGGGGAGGTGAGGGATCCACTGGGATCCACTGGGATCCACTGGGATCCGCTGGGACCCATCTGAGCTCTGGGAACCCCCCAGGATCTGACGGGATCCTCCCAGATCCATCGGAGCTTTGGGAACCCCCTGGGGTCCACTGGGATCCACTGGGATCTGCTGGGATCCTCCTGAGCTCTGGGAAACCCCTGGGATCTGCTGGGATCCATCCGAGCCTTCGGAATCCCCCAGGATCTGACAGGATCCTCCCAGATCCATCGGAGCTTTGGGAACCCCCCCAGGATCCTCTGGGATCCTCCTGAGCTCTGGGAACCCTTTGGGATCCTTCAGGATCCTCCTGAGCCTTGGGAACCCCTCAGAACCCTTTGGGATCCACTGGGATCCATCCGAGTTCTGGGAACCCTCCAGGATCCGCCAGGATCCCCGGGATCCACCAGGATCCATCGGAACCCTGGGAACCCCTCAGAACCCTTTGGGAACCTCCTGAGCCTTGGGAACCCCCCTGGGATCCGCTGGGATCTGCTGGGAACCTCCTGAGCTCTGGGAACCCTCCAGGGTCCATCAGGATCCATCCAAGCCCTGGGAACCCCCCAGGATCCTTTGGGATCCTCCTGAGCCTTGGGAACCCCCCTGGGATCCGCTGGGATCCATCCGAGCTTTGGGAACCCCCCAGGATCCACTGGGATCCATCTGAGCCTTGGGAACCCCTCGGAACCCTTTGGGATCCACTGGGATCCAGCCGAGGCCTTGGAACACCCCCAGGATCTATCGGGATCCATCGGAGTTCTGGGAACCCCTCAGGATCCTCTGGGATCCGCTGGGATCCATCCAAGCTCTGGGAATCCTCCAGGATCCTCCCGGATCCATCGGAGCTTTGGGAACCCCTCGGAACCTTTGGGATCCGCTGGGATCCATCCGAGCTCTGGGAACTCTCCAGGATCCATCAGGATCCACCCGAGCTCTGGGAACCCCTCAGGATCCTCTGGGATCTGCTGGGAACCCCCCGGGATCCGCTGGGATCCATCCGAGCTCTGGGAACCCTCCAGGATCCATCGGGATCCATCGGAGTTCTGGGAACCCCCTGGGATCCTCTGGGATCCTCCTGAGCCTCGGGAACCCTTTGGGATCCCCCAGGATCCCCTCGAGGGTTTGGGATCAGGATTTGGGGTTCCCAGAAAATTCAGGATCAGGATTTTGGGATCCCAAAAAATTCAGGATCAGGATTTTGGGGATCCTCAGGGGTTGGGATCAGGATTTCGGGGATCCCCAGATTCGGGATCGGGATTTGGGGGGATCCCCAGATTTAGGATCAGGATTTCGAGGATCCCAAGATTTAGGATCGGGATTTTGAGGATCCCAAGATTTAGGATCAGGATTTTGGGGAATCCCCAGATTCGGGATCAGGATTTTGAGGATCCCAAGATTTAGGATCGGGATTTTGGGGCTCCCTGAGCTTTGGGATCAGGATTTTGGGGATCCCCAGATTTAGGATCGGGATTTTGGGGGATCCCCAGATTCGGGATCAGGATTTTGGGGTTCCTGACCCCCCATTTCCCCCCAGGACATGGAGGTGAGCCCCACCGAGCTCATGAACATCCTCAACAGGGTCGTCACCCGCCGTGAGTGCCCCCCAAAAACCCAGCTCAGGGGCAGATTTTGGGGTACCAGAGACTCCTGAGGGGTCCCTGGTGATTTTGGGGACCCCCCAAAACCCCAAAACCCCCCCAAAACCCCCCAAAATCCCCCCAAAATCCCCCCCAGATCCCGACCTGAAGACGGACGGCTTCGGGCTGGACACCTGCCGGAGCATGGTGGCCGTCATGGACGTATCCCCGGATTTTTTTGGGGGGATTTTTGGGCTTTTTGGGATTTTTGGGGGGTCCCCCCGGAGGTTTTGGGGTGCGGGGAAACTCGGGGGTCCCCCCAAACCCCCAAAATCTCCTTGACGAGCCCCCCCCCAGAGCGACACCACCGGGAAATTGGGGTTTGAGGAGTTCAAATACCTCTGGAACAACATCAAGAAGTGGCAGGTGGGGACCCCAAAATTTTGGGGAGGGGGCTGGGTTGGGGTGGTGAAAACGGGGTGGGGGTCCCCAAAAATATCCGGGGAGGGAGCTGAAGGTGAATAAAACCCCAAAATTTGGGGTGCTGAGGGTGGGAGGAGACCCCAAAACGGACGGAGAGGCCAAAAATTGGGATCCCGAAAAGGCGAAAATCGAGGAGAGGTTGGATTTTGGGGGGGTGGGAGGCACCCCAAAAATGGGGGTGGGAACCCCAAAATCGGCTTGGGGCACCCCAAAATCGCGGGGAACTCAGAACTGGGGGAGATCCCAAAATCAGGGGGACGCCCTAAAAGCTGCGACCCCCCAAAATCGAGGGAGGAGCCCAAAAAACCGCGATGGGCGAGACCCCAAAATCGCGGGGGGGACCCCAAAATCCGGGGGGTGAAACCCCAAAATTCCCCCTCTTAAATCCCATCCCCCCCCCCAAAAAATGAGGAGGGGGCTCCAAAAAACCTCCCCAAACCCCCCCAAAATTTTTGGGGTGTCTTTAAGAGGGGAGTGGGCAACCCCAAAATGGGGAATTGGGGATTTTTGAATCATTTAAATGCGGGTCGGGGGGAGGATTTTGGGGGATTTTTTGGGGTTTTTGGGGTTTTTGGGGGGTCCCCAAATTTTGGGGAGGGGGGTGAAAAGGGGGATTTTGGGCTTGGGGACCCCTCCCCAAAATGGGTTTTGTTTGCTCAGTGTGTGTACAAACAATTCGACACCGATCGCTCGGGGACCATCGGACCCCAGGAGCTGCCGGGGGCCTTCGAGGCCGCAGGTTTGGGGCATTTTGGGGAGATTTGGGGATTTTTGGGGATTTTTGGGAGTTTTTTGGGGGATTTTTGGGGTTTTTTGGGGTTTTTGGGGGGGTTTTGGGGTTTTTTGGGGGGTTGGAATTCGGTGGGGAGCAGCAGAGGGATGGTGGGAGGGGTTTTTATGGGGTAGGGGGAGTTTGGGTTGGAATTATTTGGGGGGTTTTGGGGTTTTTTGGGGGGATTTGGATATTTTGGGAGGATTTTGGGTTTTTTTGGGGGGGATTTGGGGTTTTTTGGGGGGATTTGGATATTTTGAGGGGATTTTGGGTTTTTTTGGGGGGGTTTGGTGTTTTTTGGGGGGGATTTGGGTATTTTGGGGGAATTTTGGGGTTTTTTTGAGGGGGGGATTTGGGTGGGTTTTGGTCAATTTTTGGGGGGTTTTGGTCAATTTTTGGGAGGGGAATTTGGGGGTAAATTCGGGGGCTTTTGGGCAATTTTGGGGGAATTTGGAGCATTTTGGGAGGGGAATTTGGGGGTAAATTCGGGGGTTTTTGGTCAATTTTTGGGGGGATTTTGGGAGGGGAATTTGGGGGTAAATTCGGGGGGTTTTGGTCAATTTTTGGGAGGGGAATTTGGGGTTAAATTCGGGGGATTTTGGTCAATTTTTGGGAGGGGAATTTGGGGGTAATTTCGGGGTTTTTGGTCAATTTTTGGGGGATTTTGGGAGGGGAATTTGGGGGTAAATTC